>JAODAC010039535.1:0-12193 GCA_027575185.1 Mimaenictus wilsoni | reverse complement strand
TTAAACATGAATATATATTTTTTTTTTTTTTTTTTGTGAATTGGAATGCTAGTTCCATTGAATTATTAATATTTTTTAAATTGTAAAAGATGTATTAGAGCTAATGAAGAGCAGCTTCTTCAGTTCTTCAGTCTATACGCTCACTGTATAAAAACAAGATTCCCATCTTATCATACTTATTTTGTTGGAACCAGTGAAGAGCAGCCTTTAACATTTATCGAGTGTTCGTTAAATGTTCCCAATAATCCTTTGCTTTCACCCCACATCCAGACCTGGTAATTTTGATTCGTAAGGAAGAAGTAATTCGGCCTTCCCCATTCTCCTTTGTTTTAAATGGTATGTTTTCTGAACCCATCGTTATCTGTCGCGTGAACCGGTGCGCAATAATGCAGGCTGGATTATTTTTGTTTTGCGGCGAAATCATTTTATGTTTATGTGCGTGCCTGGCCCGTGTTGAGAACTATAAAGTGTTTGTTAGATGATTATGCATCACGGGCAGGATGTTTACATTAAAATTAAGTGAGACGGCTGGAATTTTCTTGTCGCTATCGGTGGCTGTTTTTAAAAATATAATTAATACGTTTTTCGACTTGACCGTGTCTACTTCTGCTCTCCATCTTTTTCACCCAATTTCAGAAACGGGTAGTATCGCGTTCCTGCAGAAAAAGGCTCTAGGTGGGCAAACACCATCTAGTCCGCTAGGGGCTGATGTCGTGTGAAACACGGTCTCGCGACATTATCAATTCATGGTGGAGCGAGGTTCCCATCAAGTCATAAACATTACAGTTTACCCAATGCGAGACTATCCCTGTAACCAACCTATCCTTACTTCAACGAAATCTCACGTTGCTCCAGTCTCGATTTGTAATTTATTACTTTCAGTGAATTACAAACATTTTAATTCTGTCCTACAGATAATCGCAGATATTCCCCAAGACCTAGACCATCGTTGGCTCCTCCTTCTTTCGGTAAGGGAATGCGCTCACTCTACGTTCAAACTTTAGACAGAATTCTCTTTATTTTTCTCATATAATAATAAAATTACTGCATTGAGAGGAACAATTATGATAAAAATTCGTCTTCTGGTGATTGATGTGCGAGTCTAACATGGAAGCTTGATTCCCGAAATGTTTATCGCGAGTTTTAACTCAAATTATAAGAGTGGATATATATAATTGTGATTTTCATCATATAATAAAACAATAATTTTGGCATATACCTAAAGGGTATTTGATTTTTTTCTTTGTCCATCAATTGAGGGGAGAGTGGAAGCGAAGGTCTTGCATCATGTAGTAATTGAATGACTAAATTTGATGTCCCTTCTCCAATTCCTACGTTCATGTATTGTATCCAATATTGTATCCAATTGAACATTAGAATTTGGAAACAATGCTAACACAAGAATATAATTTCGAATATTTTATATTATATAGTATGGTTTAATGAACATTTTACATGATACGATGAATACCAGGGTTGAATCGTTACTCTCAAACTTAATTACTCGCAAACGCTGGATAATATCCCTTACTGGGTCGCTGTTGATATGGCTGTTTCGACATGGCTAACGACTGCTGCACTTTCGGTAACACAGCATGACCTGGATTCGATACGACAGTCTGTATCCCCCGCATCGCAGCGGGTTGCCGCATCATAGCTTTGTTACCGAGAGATGGTGGTGCACTTCGTGCCATATTAGTCATGACCCCGCCATTATTCTCTACCGTCAGCGAGTTATAGTACTTTTGTATTTTAATCTCGTTCAAGCGATCACCCTGCGTCTTTTCTTCGATGTAGCCAGGCGGAGGAGAACGCCGCTGTGGTGGCTGTTGCAGTTGCTGATGTTGGTAGGACTGCATATTCTCCTTGTTCGCCTCCATCACTGCTGTAGTAGGGTACTTCTGTACCAGAACATGCTCGTAGTGCGCAGATGGCGGTCTCTTCGTAACCACGGGCAATGCACGCTGTTGCAGATTCAACAGGAACTTCTTACGATTATGTTGCCATGCCTTGCTATAGATGCCGTATTTGTGATGAGGCAATTTATCGCCGTCACCGAACTGATGTAGTCGATATTGGCGCCCTTCCTTCCACAGCCACGGTTCGATCTTCTCCAGCCAACCCTGCTGTTGACCTATGACACTACCCGGTCGGCAGATACGCATCCATGCGATAGCCTCCTTTGCTGTGAATTGATAATGCTTCACTATGAAAGCCCCAATCAAAGAACCGGTTCTGCCCAGACCTGCCTAGTAAAACATTAGGGTCATTAAAGTTTGAGATTTAAATTGGTTAACTCTGCTAGATGTTCCTGAAGAAGAAGCAAGCATAGATCATCAAGCATTTGCAAGACCTGGAAAGATAAACTTTCAAAGACATGAAAATAGAAGGGATAAGTCGAATAACCACGATGTGTGGAGGCAGGATAAATAGGGTTGTTACGAGGGAACACTTGCCCCCGGAAGAACAGTGAAGTGAATAACCTAGCCTAGAATACCAACCTTGCAATGAACTGCAATCGCTCCACTCGTATTTTCAGCGATGTGCAGGAATTTCATTAAAATATGTTTGGGAGGTGTAGTGCCATCTGGAAAAAATAAGTCGTAATGCGTTATACCAGCATTCGCAAACCTAAAATAAGACAAGATTAGTATTATTTTTAAATTTTGCCAAGATCCCTACACGTAAGGGTCGTATAATTTATTATTAAGACGAATCACAGTCTTCACATCATTCCGTAGAAAATACTTTATGTAGAAACTCGGACAGTGCCCATTTGGAGACACTTCCTTATCGATGGGACCAATTAGAGCGAGGAACTTCCTCGGTACAAGCCAGTTGAAGTCGCCATTTTGTATTTTATCGTACAAATCGTACTCTGTCGAGCTAAAATCGTCAAAGTTAACGAAATTCAAAATATAGGCCTTGTGAATTCCTTGTAGACATTCCACAAGCTTGAGAGTATATCTGGAGACCCCTTGGGAAGCATCAACAAATAATCTGGAAAAATCGTATCCTTATTAATCTTCGTACTACTTAGTATGCACAAATGTCCTACTTATAGACTCCCCCAGCATCTAACAGTTTTTTGTAGACGGTCTTGGGATCCATATTCAGAAATATCACACAGTAGGAACCAATTAGATAAGCACAGTTTACGCGTTTGCATTGATCTGCTGTTGAATAATGCACAATACGATTCAGCTGTGGACATTGCATGAATGAGTGCATCTTCATGCAGTATTTGTATAGGCATGAGATGTTGAGTGGGCCGAAATCCATATAGTAGTTAAGGTACACGTACTCGTCACCAACATTGAAATAGAACACATCTTCATTGCTCTTGATCGGCTCCAGACGTTCATGATAAGTGACAGCAAAGTACAACTTGTCCTTCAGGAGTTCAGCGATACTCTCGATTTCGGAGTTCCATTGTGGCACTGTGCCGCAGCTGCCCGCTACCGCCGTCGGGCACGGTTCTCCACGGAAGCAGTTGAGCATTATCTAATCGCTCATTGATTCAGCGTGTAGCAATTCTTCCACTTATCACTGCAGAATGTAACATAAGTTATAAAGTGCAGTAGGTAATTTACCAGGAATGCCAAAAGAATCAAAAGTGTTTTCTGGAAGATCTGGTTCATATTTTGAATTTTGATTATGTAATGACTGAGTGTCAGATCATCTTCCGTAGATATTGCTGTCATGATGACGGGCATTTTAGTGTTTGTGTAATTATGCCGTTACCTAGGGCTCTTTAGAGTTTGTTTCAAGTTAAATGCGCCTTAATCTATTTAGAACAGACAATATAGATGAGGGATTCAATACTTTCCTGACAATGCAGATTTGAACATTATTCTGGATTGAGATCTGAACTTTTGGGGTAATTTCGTTAGACTTGAATCAATGACTACTGCAATAGTCTAAAATTTCCAGAAGCTTCAAAAATAATTAACTAAATAAAATAAAGTATTTACCAAGAAATATGCATATACCTTCAAGGTCTGAAAAGATTCAACTATAGGAAACTGTGGGGCTGGTTAAGAGTGTAATGGAGATGATCGGTGACCAGGTGATGGTGTCGAAGGTGACGACTCATACGTTTCAAGGTGATTCGATAGAGATGTGGTTTGAGATCATCGCGTCGAGCGAGCGTCGGTAAAAGTCGTACTAGCGATCTTAGCGTGGGCAACTGATGTACGCTCTGGGTAGATGATTCGTAGTTGTTATTTTGGGCGGTTCCGACTTTGCACTAACCGGAGCGTCCCTTCGAGCAAGTTGGGAAGCGATATTTGTCGCACGGGGTTTGATCTCATACTTCTTTCCCACCGTTTATAATTTCTTTAGTTATAGTTCCTTCCCTCTCGAATACTACCAGGTGTGGGATATCAGAGCGTTTGTGTGCACTACAGTAGGTAGCCTGAAGAATGTTTGTTCTGCCGTATCATTCTGCAGACATGCAGAACTTGCCTTCCATCGCTTTGTGTCTGCTGCTATATGAAGATTTACAGGCACCATGCCACTTATCACTAGTGTAGCCCGGTGGAGACTGTTCGGTATGCTCCGCTACCCCTTTTATGGTTAGTCGTCAGTGCAGTTCGCCATACTGGAGATTCATTCATTATCACTGAAGAGACAACACCGGCAATTACACGGCGCGTCCAAGAAATTGGCTCGTGGTTTCTTTAGAATAGTCGGTTTTGACGACTTGGTAGTCGATGTACTGGATGGAATATATGAAGAAGTTATGTGACGTTGGTGCTGCAGTACGTGTCTTTACCTGACTAAGTGTTGACATGGCCATCACGGTCAATATAGCGATGGTCATCGCGGAAAATCCTGGCAGAGACCAGCTGTCGTCGTGTGACTCCTTGACGGAGGCGACATGGCGAGCTGTGAAGATGACCCTCAAGTGAGTGGTCGAGCGGTGAGTCGAAGCCCCATACGGTGCGGAGGATTGTAAAGCCTTGGTGAAGTTGTCGTCGTCAAGGGCGAGTTGACCTTGTACCTAATCTACAGTGGTAAGTCTATCTGTACATTCCCACTTGACATAAAATCAAGTGTTGGGTTTCTAGTGTATAACTGATAAGGCATATTTCATATGGTTGACTTAGCATACCCCGGAGTACTGAAGTGTATACAAACATTTTGGTGATGAAAGGGAATGCCAACCTAATACAGTTAATAAATGGACTCAGGTACTTAAACAGAAAAGCATTCAGAGCCCCGAAAATAACTTACCATAAAATAAAAACATTAAAAGCAATTTATATATTTTGTCCAAAATTCGTTAGAAATTTCATTAATATACATTTATAAGTGAATATAAAATATCTGTGCCAATTATGTTCTGAAATATATAGAAAATATAAACATTTCATTCTTCCTAAAAAAGCTACGTCTTTGTACTTAAATAATTTGAATAGTGGTAGTCACTATGGGCACTGCTATAGCAACTATTTGATCGTTGTTTGTTTTCCGCTGTATCTATAAAAGAGGAAAGGACACCTTCAACTTCGGTGACAGCAGTCTTCAATTGTCCATTATCCATATTCCCCAGAGATTCTAAAGGCAATACTAGTTAACCAAGGTATACAAATTAGTATATAAATTTACCATCAAGTGAAAAGTTATTTGCCAAAATTTGCTGCAATTTAGTCAAAGCATCATCCAAGTCACTTTGTTCTGGGGTGGATTTAGGAATTTCCTTACCACCTACATGTTGACCGCCCAACCACGTACTAATATCTTTCATTGTGTACGCTGTAGAATAATCAACATCATCTTTCTTCATAAGAACAGGATGTGATTCGTCGAAAGCATTCGTAAGGTTCGAGAAAGTAGCTTCGTTGACCTGCTGAATTGGACTGAAGAGATTGATACCTCGGAGGTTGGTGATTGATTTTGCATTTCGGATTAGCGGAGTGCTTTGCACTTGCTGCTGCAATTCGTAGTGATTGGTGTCAACAACGAGGGGAGAGGTTGCCATGTTTTTCTTAACAATACCATTAGGTATTTTGGATAGCGATCGGGTATTTATTTTCGAGAGATTTTCGGAGCTTGACAGGTATTCTTTGAGGATTTTCAGTTTTTGCACTTGATTGGCAACGTGTTGACGATGTTCCTCTACGTACTGTTTGATGTTGACGTCAGCTTTTTTGGCTGATTGAAGAACATCTTGCAATTGTCTACAAGTAGTATGAAATTGCAGGTTATGGTACATTCGATATAGGTTATGTAAAGATAACAAGACAACAAAAAAGATAAAGATACCAACAACACAGGGTTATATCAAACAACATACTTATTTTGTACTTCCAACTGTGCTATTATAACTTGTAGTTGGGATAGTGGACTTGACATTGGTACAATCTTCGAATTTCCATCATAATCATTCAATAAATCCTTGTAATTGCCTATAACTGGCTTGTTATCTAATATTGAAACATCTTGATAAGCATCAGTCACTTTGTATTTGCATTTTAGAAGCTTAAACACCCGGTGGGTAAAGCGTAATTTTAATTGCTTAGAATTCTGAAATACGTAATAAAAGTAAGATTATGTTGATCCTTATATGCCACTGGGAATATACCTAGCAGGTAAAAGAAATCGATTTTACATTTTTAATTTTTTAAAGTTTGTTATCTTAAGAAAGTCTGATACCAAGTTTCAAATAAAAATTCCACGAAATGGCGAAATGGTCAGTGAAAAATCCCGTTACAGAAATTATATCAATATGTACTACAATTATTACAAATGTACAAAAATTATCATCGAGATCTGAGATAGAATTGAGATACTCCCCTCGTAAGACTGAATATTCCATATTTTGTCAAAAATATGCTATCACGAAGACTAGATTAATAATAATTTTTTTGACTGAACGACACTAGTTACCGTTTAGGACGTTATTACTGGCATTCTGCAGACCGGTCTGTCTGTCCGTCTGTTTTTTATTTATTTAAAAACGTAAATCCAAGTGGTGTATCGGATCGATGACTGCTGATCGCAAGGTCCTGGGTTCGATTCCCCGGGGAAGTAGAGCAAAATGAATTCTTCTTCTTATCAAAGGGCATAAGTCCCTAATATGACTAATTACATTGAAAAAGCAATTAATAGAGCTAGTAAACACGTTTGGCAATGCTCGGTAAATCAAGCAAAGAAAATTTTAAAAATTCTCGAAAGTTTATACTTTTAGCTAAAAAAACCGAAAATCTTTAAAAAAAAATTACAAAAATAACCCTTTTTCTCTGCTAGGTGTAAATTCTCCCTTAAAACAATTACTACATACCTCCTTGCATTGTTCCTTCATCATGTGGGTCAACTTATGCGAATTACTTACTCTTCCTGTGAGAAAACATCGCTGACATTGTATATATTTGGTACATTTTGCACATTTATATTTCATGCCAATAATCGGCTGGGTCCTACAAGCTGAGCATTTTTCTTTATGAACAACTTTCTCGGAGATTTTAATACGATGCAATATAGGTAACCATGAAAATATGGTGGGAATATTTTCCAGCCATGCGTAGAATGTACTTTCGTCGATACCAACTAAACCTGGGGACTAAATATCAAAAAGTGATATACACGTACTATGTTAATTTGTATATACCAATCTTACATTATTGAAACATTGCCCAATTGAAGAATTGACCAATTGTTGGTCGATGTTTGCAGTCTCGTTCAAATAATTAGTAATGGCGGAAATTTTACTTAAAACTGTTTGTAGCCTGAGTCGAGTTACACAATTATTGTGATCACAGCATAAATTAAAGATGAAGTTGTGAAGCTCTTCAATTGAACATATGCTTAGTATGGCTAGAGTTAGTTTCGATGGGAGTACTTCAATATTTCGTTTTCTTTCTCTGTAAATGATTGAAAAAAAGTTTAATAAAAAATAATACAATATATTCTTTAATAATTATTGAAAATACCGATGAATACTCATTATTTTTCTTTCTAAGAACCCTGATTAAAAGGAAACAAGTAATCTACCTAACCTAAAATGTGTTTGAATCTGCCGGATCGATATTAAACAATAATTAAAAGTTGATAGTAATCTTATTTCAATATTTCTTTATTGAAACATGTTACTGAATACATTATAATCCATTGTGAAAGATAATGTTCGCTTTGGTAAGGGCTACACACTTTGATTCGCTGATCGAATTTTTTGTTACACTTTGCAGTAATTAATTAACGTTTAATATCGATCTGCTTTACTGAAATACCATTTACAACATGTTTATATCATTCGTATTGTGAAAGCTTTTCATAGAGTGCGACTGCACAACATGACCTACAGAAACGTAATATCCCGCTATAAATCGGCGAAATAATAAAGAATATATACACGGACAACATGGTGCAATTATCGATAAACCATGAAATCAGCGAGGCAATTCCGACAGGGACGGCAGTACGCCAAGAGAATTCTTTAAAGACACTGCTGCTTAACTTGATAATGGACGTATTTATCAGGGCAACTAGTAAATGCAATGAGTTCAAAATGAAACACAATCAACTTAGAGTCGTCTGCTATGCAGACGACGCTGTGTTAATTGCGGTCAAGGAAGGCAAAGAATACTCTACCAATTCAACCGTCAAGATGACATGGAAATACTGGTTAACAAAACGAAATGCATGGTAATCGCATCCACGCCGACTAGATACAAATTGGAAGTATGTGGGAGCATCAAAGAACAGGTTAGTGAGTTTAAATATTTGGGGATTACTCTATCAGAGAGCTGGAAGACGAAGTGAAAGAGGAGGTAGAGAAGGAAACTCGAGTCGCAGGCAGCCTAAAAAACACCATACGGAAGAACAAATATCTAAAACGAGAAACAAAAGTCTCAATTTACAAAGTTGTTGTCAGGCCAATATTAACGTGGAACTCGGAAATCCGACCGGAAACAACAGTAACATCGCGGCTCAACACAGTCGAGATGAAAATCCTCAGGGATATTGAAGGTAGACACTCGGAGATAGAATTCCGAATGCTGAAATAAGAAAGTACTGGGAAGTCAGAGACACTGCAGAATTGTGCAAGAACTGAAGACACGAATGCAAGGCCTCTCATTGAGATAATGGACCCCACAAAGATTGTTAAAATAGCCAGCGATAAATCCTCAAGGGAGAGAAGATCACCTGGAAGACCAAGAAGATGGACTACTTCGACGAGGTTGAACGAAGTCGAAGTGACATTCGACTGACTATTTAAGAAGAAGATGTTTCATTGTATATGATTGTAATCAATGATACATATTTTCAGTGTCCGTTACAACATTATTTTATGTATCGGTTTAATTTTTCTTAAACTTACGGATCAAAAATGTTGTAAATAAAATTCAGTGTCAACTCAGTAGATGTATCCACATCAATATTTGCATGATTATGTTTGTTGGCAGCGAAAAATATATCTGAAAGCACTGCCTCTAAGTCGCAAGATTCAAGACGAAGTGTATGTTCCGTGGTACCAAGTTTATGTCTTTCAAAGACTCCTTTTATTATATTTAAAGGCACATCATTCACTAAAATAAAAAATATATATAAATAAATAAAAATATAAATAAATAAAAATAGAATAAAATCAAGACAATAACATATTAATAAAATGTTCCCTTACTATTTAATGCCTGCTGCAAAACCCGAAATTTATGAGCGACCCTGTAGCTGGCAAATTTGATATCATTGCAATCATCCAACTTCATTTTAATATCGGTATATTTTGGATGGTCCCACTGCTTTTTGTCAGTATTACTATTAACAAACGAATTAATTAAATTGAAGAATTAAATAAGTATTAAATTTTATACTCATAATTTGTCATTAAAATATCATACTACGTTGTAAATCGAAGAATTACCTAATGTAAAATGTAAATCCATTTTCGTTTTCTATTTTCCTCCAAGTTGTCATTTCATGCGATATTTCTCTGAAGATTTTACACGTTAAATTGGTTGTTCCTTCCTTTTTAATATTATTTTACGCTTTGTTGCATATGCCGATGAGGGTGGACATATCCGGCGTCAGTAAACAGGTACCAAAATGAGTTCAGGCACAGGTGTATTTGTAAAATTTACCCGGGCCACCCGGGTGTTTTTTGTACGGATTTTAACTTCAAATTTGTATTTCCACTAACGTAAATCACAGTTCATTTAACGACTTTTGTGTATTTATAAAACAAGATACTTCTCACTGATAAGTGCGTGATTTTTCATTCACCGCACTTGTTTGCGTTCAGTAACCGACTTTTTTCTGCTTCGGGCAATGGCATAGACGCTTCCCACTAGTGGACGCTGGTGTTTGTTTTCTTTTGTAAGCAACATCGACCCTTCTCGAGAATCTTCGACTCGCATCGTTTAACAAACGTACTTAAGTTTGCTAAGGCTCCTTTCACAGAGCCTGAATGCTGGTTAAGTAGACTTAATTCCCTACTTTTTCCTATGACACATGCGCAATACACAACAAAGTGTGAAAGGCTCCTTATAATTCAAACCTTGGCAACTTGTTCTACAGTACCGCTAAGAAGTAAACTAAATCAAATTTTGTAGTTTCTTCACGAATATTTCTGTTAGCATATCTTGTAAAACTAAGGACATTCACTCACATAGCGGAACTAATAACTTTCTTTCCTTACTTGTTCTAGGCGTCCAAAATGGCACGTACAATGCGTACGCGCCCTGAATGTGGACATGCATTATGCAGATTTTGTGTTACATTTTCTAAGAGTTTACTTTCAATGTCATGCCTTAGCGTATTGTGAATTACGATGAGAATTCATGGATACGGTTGATTTGATGCGGGTGGTGTATCGAAAATTGACAATGACTTTGATTTCTTTTTCACGCGCGAATTGGATGCGGAAAGTGACTCTATTTTATTTTGTAAATACCTCCAGTGAAGTAAAGTTTCAAGTGAAATGATACACAGACCTACTTAAATTCAATAGCATCACGTGGTTTCAACATATTCGTAGGTTCCTTTTTTTTCAAACAACCATCGGTTGGTTTACGACTTTGTCTACTATAAATATGGTTGAAAATGATTACATAACATTTTACGGAATTGATGATTTTCTGTAATGAGTAAATCTAAAGGAGACAATTGACCCATGTCTGTCCGTTCCTTGATTGTTTTAAGGATGATATCCCTGTGATGGTTGGGGGCGCCCATAAAATTGTACCTTTACAAGTACCCTTTATGACAATGTGTATGGCTAGTTGGGAAGCAACCAAACTCAATTCTATGGTGCAAAATATAAATGAACAATAATAAGAGTTCAACTTTATACTTGTTTATACAACAATAAATGCAAAACCACATAAAAAGAGAGAAGACAACAAAATGGGATAAATTAGTGTATGAAGCAAAGCGGCGGTCACTAATTGCCAGACTTCTGCCCAACTGTGGGGGAGTCCGATCCAGTCGGAGGAAAGTCCTGCAAAGTGCTCTACGCATCAGCGGTATAGCATAAAGCCCAACATATTGGCAGAAATGCAAATGCAGCTAACGGAATCCTCCGACGAGGATACCTTAGAGTTGCATACAGAACAGTGTCAGAATAAGCTGCCATGGCTATAGTGGGATGGTTCCCCCCTCCCCAGCCCATTTGAAGCCATAGCCCGAAAGGAGCTTATGAAGGTGTGGCAGGTCCAGTTGGATAAAGCTGACACCTCCTTTCCGGGATCAATAGGAAGCATGGGGAATTGGCACACGCCATTACATAGGTCCAAACCGGCCATGGCAGCTTCGGCTCCTACCTACACCGTATGGGGATTAGTGACATGGGGGACTTCCAAATATGTGGCAGCGGTGAAGAGGATTCTGCTGAACATGCACATATCAGGGGTCCTTCCGAGAAAGAGAAGTCCTGCAATGGTTGGTTGAGCCAATCTCTGTGGATACCCTAGTCCCTCTGAGGAGATAATTCCCAACTACCTTAGAGACATAAAGAGGGGCAGGATAGCCCAAGGAGGAGGAAGGGGTAAATAGCCCCTTTAGCCCCAGCCGAGAAGTGATGCCTTAAAGCGATCCCATGCCAGTGGTAATTGTTGTGAACGGTGAGGCAAGTTTGAGGCCTTTTTTTATATTTGTCGCCAAATTAACTATATTTAGTCTGGCGTGAAAGAACTTTTGAACTGTTTAGTCTACACCACATGTTTTTCAGGTTTTTTGTAAGCCCTGAGTC
>JAODAC010039524.1:0-12205 GCA_027575185.1 Mimaenictus wilsoni | reverse complement strand
AAGCGCATCAAGTCCTTCAAGAACCAGGTTTGTTCCCTTTCTAACGTTTTCCATTCAGACATGCCCCATACCTCCACCCCATACATGATCATAGGTTTCACACATACGTCCCAAAGTTTTATTGCTACTTCCCAGTTGTTACCCCATACATTCCCCTATCTACTCTTAATCACTCTCAATACACACCGAGCAATTATAAGAACACGTCTATCCATCCTTAGAAATCTGACAGATAACAAATGTAAGATAACATATATAAAATATCATATGTATTGTAGATTGAAAAGAAAGTATTTACTACTCAGCACTTTTAACTAAACTAAATTATTCGAAAACAGTGGAACCAATAAGACGTGGCATACAATATCCCCAATTGAATAACACCCACGAAAGAATAATTTCTGTCGATTTAAAGTGGAAAATATATCGGAAAAATATATAGGTATACCTAACGTAGTGAAACCGCAATTACCTACGAATAAGATTCCCCGAACGCGTGTTAGCACGTCATTTCGCAAAACTAAAGCATCGATGCAAATTCCGCAGGCAATTTCCTCATGTTTTACGCTCTGTCTGCATCCTCTTGCGTCGCGTCGCTCGCTCGCTCATCGTTCGCCAAATGTAAATTTAAATTTTGTTTGCGTTTTACACACTCGCCTGCATACAGAGAGAAAGAGGATGTCCCGAAAACCGAGGCGCGCGCGCCCGCTGACAATCGACTCTTCATGCGTGGTTGGTTAACACAATTTGTTTGCCTCTTTGCCACCCTCCTCCTGCCACAACCGCATCCACATTCGGCCACTCTTCCTGCCTGCAACAGTATCCCGCTTTCTCGCACTGCGAATCCTGACATTTCTTCATCCTCTAGCTGCTTTAGGATGTGTTTGTCGATGTGGATGTGTGCAAAAAAGGTCAATTTGGTATGCCCGCATGTGCGATTCTTTCTCTCTCGGTTTTTCCAAGCTTTTCGCAGGCAGGCTGAAATTTTCTCACGCTCTGAATACTCTGAGTGTGAAAGAGAAAGAGTGTGGAAGAGAGGGTGTATGAGCGAGAGGGTGAGTGGGTGAGAGCATTTTGGATGCGCTTTTCGGTTTTAAATTTTTATAAGATTTGTGATGCGGGTCGCGCGTTTAATTTGAGCGCCGCCGAACGTGACAATAATACGCAAAAGAATGAAGCGCAACCCAGGCACACACATTCACATCATATACGAACATCGGTTTATTCTTGCAAGTGAGACTGAAAGAGTACAAAGAGTAGAAGCGAAAGAGAGGTAACATAACCAAACTTGTAGGCGCTCCAACAACAACAGCATCAGAGTATATGTATGGAAACACATGTATTTGTATGAGAATGGCTTTGTGTAGCGTATGTGTAAGTGTTTGAGGTTAAAAATACAGTTTCACAAGTGTGGCGTTGAGGCCGAGGGCGGCTTGTGGTTTAGCCGCCGCCGTCGTCGTCGACGTCTCGTTGAGGACGCGTATATATCCCATGCAATTTCGTGCAATTTTATATGTATTGCCAGTCGCTGTTTGCCCTCTTCTCTCTCTCTCTCTCTCTCTCCACCAGCTGCGAGTCATCTCGTGGGAGATAGGACTTGATGTGTGCGCGTTTTGTCAGAGTGAGCCATGAAACCAAAGAGTTGTTATTCGCGAAGCATCATTTTGAAATACAACCGGAGAACGATGCGCTTTTTTGTGTGCCGGATTTGCGAAAGGCTTGGGGGCGGTGGCCGTGAGGTTGTCGCCTCGTATGTGTGAGTAGCTAGGACAGCATAGGTCAAATATAATCCCACATTCGGCTGATAATTTTCAGGTTAAATAGGTCAGCGGATTACGTTCGAAATTTAAGTCATGATTAGTAAGAGAGCAGTTTATTTTTTGTTACTTTATTTCTTGGGATTTTACGTTCGATTAAAATATTAAAATATTACAAATTTGATTCTGATTGCATTGTTACTTTAGATTATATAGATATTCATTGAGATAGAGTAACCAAACTTAAAACGGAATAAAGGAGTAGGGAAGCGTTTGTGTCTGTATACCTAGAGTTAGGATCAGGGGTAAACTCCTCATTGGTCAATACCAATTAGAAGTGGGTGTAATATAGGAAGAGAAGCGACCTCAGCTTTAATGGGAAGTTGATCCAGGTAGGGCTCTTATAGGAAAGAGGACCGAGTATTACTGAGAAGGAGACCCGAGCGCTGTTCTTCTATGAAAGACATTTGAGAGCACTTCTGGAAGGAAAATCCGAGCAGGGTACTTCTATTAAAGAGATCCGGAAGATCCTCTTCTAGGGAAGGGGTTTCATTTGGACTCTTCTGCGAAGAAGATTCGGGTAGGATACCTCTAGAAAAGCGTCCCCCACCTTCTAGGGAAGAGATTTGTGAGATTTGTTATTTCTTATTTTCAAAATTTAGTATAGATAGGGTTTGAAAATGAATATAGTTAAAATTTACCTTAATACGATAGTACTATGAAATTTTCGTATATTTTCAATTTACGGAATTGTGTATAAAATGGAAATTTCTCCAGGGACGTGGATTTATATTACATAAGTAAATTAACCTTTATGTTTTGCACCCATTGACTCCCAAAAAAGACATATTCATTGCTGCACTGTGTTCACTTGCAATATGAAGAAAGCTTGCAACAATGGAAAATCTCACCACAATTTTCTAACTTCCATTCCATTCTACCCAAACATAGGGCATTAGTGAGATAAATATATAAGCAATGATAGATGGATAAATTTCTAGGAACGAAGCGAGCGGAGCTTCTGAGTAAGGGAGCTGGGCCCTTCTAGGAACGAGATCTGAGTTACGCTCCTCTGAGAAGAGATTGGAGCAGGGTTCTTCAAGAAAAAAATATCCAAGAAGGGCTGTTCTGGAAAAGATATCTAGGACCAAAGCCAGTGGATCTTCTAGGAAATAGATCCGAGTTGGATTCTTCTGAGAGAGATATCTTTTGGAATTGTTTTTTTAAATTATTATTTTGTACACCAAACATGTTGTTTATTTCTTCAAAGTTTTCGGTAAAGAAATCTTCTTCTGGGTAGGAGAGTAGGACTCTTCTTGGATAGAGATCCGGGTGAAGTTATTCTGGAGAAGATATCTCCTAAATTTGATTTTATTATTTTCTGCACATGTGGTATTTTATTATTTCAAAGAGCTTTGTATAAATATGTATTTAATATTAGCACACTTAAGATTAAGATTAATGAGGCAGTCCTTCAATTTGATAAATTCCCTAACAACTTCTAACAAACAGAAGCATCAAAAAAGAAGACAAACAAATGCACCGAAACAAGGAAACCGCGTACATCTATGAGAAAAAATATATGACCACAGCATCACGCGCGTAATACACAACAAACACTTTATATCGTCGAGCAACATATTGTTCAAACTCGACGCAAACAAAGTCAAGTTCAGCTCTGCCCCACGGGGGAATGAATCTCTCTCGCTGCTGCGGCTGCTGCTACTGCTGCCGGCCTTTCCTCTTGCTGCTTGCCCGCAAACTTGAAAACTTGTTTTACGATGGCCGAACTCGTTCTCACATCATCCATCCAGCGCGCATTTTGCCCGCCAAGTGATACACATCCATCGATAACAGCGCGGACGCCGAGGCGGCGACGTTGTTGGAAATTTGTCGAAATTCCGTCAAACGCAATCCACCGCCCGCCGCTGATGTAGTTGATGTGAAATATGCCGCGGCCGTGAACTCAACTCGTGAGTTGACAGACCGAGTTGTTGATCGCATTGACTAGTTGACCTATTACGATTTACTACAGAAAAAATACATAACACGATATTGCGTGTGGATATTTCTTCAATTTCTGGGTATTCCGAATTGTAGGAGAACGACTAGCAGTGTTTATATGCATTAGGAGGAACTTTTTAGCGGTCTGTCAACTTTTCGAGTGATTAACTAGTTTTACGACGTTTATGCGGTTAGGAAAACCACACAACGCTTTAATTCATTATCAAACAATCATGAATTAGTTCTGTTTACGCTCGGATAATTATGGCACTGCGGAAATTGACATTAAGTACGAGTATTGGCTATCAAATCAAATTTCAATCATCGGCTTTGGATTATGTTCATTTTAACTTGATTTATTGATTTATGCATTGGTTTACTATTCTTGGGAGCTCTCATGTCTCGGACTGTTAATGAATGATAATGCCTCCGACCGAATTTGAACAGGCAACCTTTTATTTAAAACATGGTATGCTATCAATTTTAGTTTAATAATAATAATATTATATATTTTAATGTCTATCGACCTCTGTGGGTCTTTCCGACATGTATATGTTTTATTTTTATTTGTATGTTCTTTGTATTGTTGTTATTTACAAGTATATTATGCAATTGTTTGTTGGTTCAGGTGAGTTGTTGATGTATATGTTGTTGTAGTTGAGAGTAGTTCTCACGGTTAATTGCAGGCGTCAGTAGAGTGATGTGTGAAGTTGAATGTTTGAAGTTGGATGTTGTGTTTGAAGTTGAGAGTTCGAAGTAGTGTGTTTGAGTGAGTGTTTGCATATGTGTGTATGTGCGTGGGTGAGTGTGGGAAGTTGTAGTTTTAAAAATGACCACAATGTGTGATGCCCGCCCCGAGGACTCGAACCTCGTCTGCCGGCGTGATACGTCAAGGTGCCACCCACTAAGCTACCCGGACGGTCAATTTTAGTTTATTTTATATTTTTGCCACTTTGTGCGAACATTCGCCTATTATAATAAAGATAATAAGTACGCATGGTCCGGGGTGAGATTTTGAGCGAGAAGACGACGCACTTGACGTCTGTTATAAACATCTGGCTGTGGCTATATGTTTTGACATATCGGCTAGGCTTAGCCTAGCCCATATACTCACCCCGAGATTATCACGGGATGAGTATATGGGCACGAATCAGCCAGGAGGTGAGGAAGATAAGTTGAGGTAAATTCTTCCATCGACCGAACGGTAAGGTCATGTTGAATAAAACCCGCAAACAAACCAGTATGTTTGCTGCTCCATGTTCATGGTTCAACCGAGGAGACATAATTGTTTTCTAGGACAATGTTTTAATGCCATTCAAAATAATTCAAAGTGAAACCGTTTTCACCCCGAAGATGACAAAGATCCTCTAACCGAGCTGCACCACTTCTTTTCACGGATCTTCAAAGAGGATCTCATTGCATGATCCTCCTCAGAATCACAATCACATTATTCAAGACATATTCCAAGTTAATTTCCACATGACTCTCAAAATGACCAATTCCTATACTATCCAAATTTCCACATAATTCTGAAAATTTCTCGGAGCTGACGACTTCAGTAATAGTATTCAACTAACTTAGCAATCAAATCTTAATCACGTGTTTCTGATTAGTTAACATTTAGCTTATGTTTGCATTAACTGCATTAACTATTTCGAGACTTGAGGGCTGTCTCGAAATAGTTAATGCATCCGACCGGCTTTGCGCAGGAGACCTCTGTATTTCTAGCACGGTGCGCTACCAATTGCAGTTTACATTTCTCATTTCCCCAGTCGTTAATAACCTTTTAATAGTAATTCAATAATCAAATTGTTCAATTTTTATACAATCTAAATTTCCCAATAATTCTCAAAATTATTCTTAACTACTTTAAGTAAATGCACTTAACGCGCTTTGATATCAAAAGCATAATTAAATTTTTTCCATTATGTTAATTATGACTTGATTTAATGATCTAGGTAACATTTACGTGTGTTGTCAGCTCTCATCCCTCCAATAATTTAAGGATAATGCCGCTGACCGGATTCGAACTAGCAAACTTCGTATTTCTAGCATGGTAGCTTACCAGTTCTTTTCTTTATACATTTCACCAATCTGAAATAATAAACTGAATAATAACTCAATATGTCCAGCCAAGTGGCGCAGTGGTCTAGTCTATGGCTACTGACCACGAGGTCCCGGGTTCGATTCTCGGTGGGGATGCATAGTAAAGAGAATTCTTCTTCTTAGCAATAGTATTAGCCTATAATATGACTAATTGCATTGAAAAATAATTGAATAGAGCTAATGACCATAGTAGTCGATGCTCAGTAAACTCAACAAAAAAAACTCAATAATTAGATAATTACCTAAATTTCCACATAATTCTCTAAGTGACTCTGAGCTTAAGTATTATGTGAGAGACGTGGATTGGCAAGAAGCCTACTACCCCTAGCCTGGAATCGCATTGACGCATTACTTCTCGGCTGGGGCTGGCTAAAGCGGCTATTTGCCCCTTCCCCTTCCTTGGGCTATCCTGTCCCTCACTATACCCCTAAGATAGTTGGATATTATCTCCCAACCCTCCTCAGAGGCTAGCATCGCTTCAACTAGGGACTCCACGCAGATTGGGCCAATCAGCGATTGCAGGACTTCCCTTTCTTCGAAGGACCACTGACATGCAAACAGCGCATGTTCCGCCGAATCCTCTTCGCCGCTGCCACACATTTGGCAGTCCCCAGTGTCTCCGATTCCCATACGGTATAGGTAGGACCCGAAACTGCCGTGACCCGTCAGGACCTGAGTGGTTGCAGAGCTGACTTAAGTAACTGCATTTAATTATCTTGCAATTATATATCAAATCTTAATCACCTGTTTCAGATTATGCTAATCCTAACTTGATTTAGGTAACGATTACTACGTATTGACAGCTTTCAGGTCTTGGATTATTTAATGATAATGCCTCCGACTGAATTTGAAACGGCAGCCTCCATATTTCTAGCACACTGCAGTATTAGTAGCAATTTTCTTTTACATTTCTTATATCCTCAAACTTTAACAATCTTTTAATAACAATTCAAAACAGATTATTCAATATCTATTCTATGGAAATGTCAACATAATTCTCAAAGTATATTAGCTCGCTTAAGTAATTGCACTTAATAAACCTCAATAAGCCTATAACTGTAATTCCCAAGCCTAAAGCAGTTTTTGAGAACTTAATTACAAAACAATTATACTGAATTAATGACGTGATACACGTACACTGAGTAATACATATTAAGAAACAATTATTTCGCAACGTATTTAAAAATTCCTGCTCTTTTCTTTCCTGCACGAAGCAAGATAATTAGCAATTCACAAGTTCCTAAAACACAAACTCGGTGATTTATTGTTTATCTGGAATTTGGTGCGTGTAATTTCCCGTCAATTCTATTCAATTCCATTCCCTATGGGTTTTTTTACGAAATATTAGCATACTACCATACGTCAAGATAACGTAGCTTACAAAAAGCAGGATATAACAAACAAATAACACATATTCTAAGCATAATGCTTATTCTATCACAAATATTTCCTATTTCGAATCAAACCAGCTTGTTTTGATACAATCTTGAAGCGATAATTAAACGCCTTTCGCGCTTTGCGATGCGCGATTAATCTGTATTTACTTTGTGCATATCTGCAGTTCAAGTCCACGGCCAAGGTTAATTCGTAATTACTTAATTACATCATAGGTTAACATGATGCGAAAACATTCAAACACATTCCATCTATTCGCGAATATCACATTTTAGCTCGTGCTATGTCTGATTTAACTTTTGTGCTTCATTGAGTATTACACAAGGCTCCAAAGGTTCGAAAATGCGAAAATAATTTACTAAAAACGTTGAGGTTATGTAAAGTTCATTTCAACGACGAGGCAGGTGCCATTAACATAGCAGTAAGTGAAGAACGTAAAATAATGTCGAGGAAATAGCTTGTACATGTAGTGAATGCGCGTTAGATGTTGTAAAAACGGATCGATTGTGTTAATAACAAACATCATTCGAATTACGCCTTTGTGCAATTTTAGTATGTACGCTTATAATTCGACGTGTTTTTGCAGAATGCCCATTTTCGTGTTCACGACCTGTGTCCGAGATTATTGTGATGAGGTGCACGCTTTTATATTACGAATGATTTACGAGTTTTAGAGGAATTTTATTGATGTTGAATGCAATAATCAAATTTTATTCATGTACTATTCAAAAGTCATAGAATTTTCTTGTAGTTGTAGTCCAAAGTAATGGACAAAAGATATGTCTAAAATTCAAAAAGAATCGATATTTATGAGTATCGCTACTGGAAATCTCTCTCCATGTATTAAGAAGTAATTGCAAGTATTGAATGATACACGACGATAGGTATATTTATCTATATCTACAAGTTTTGATGCTTATCGACAGCGATATTTTCCCCCATGGAAAACTAAATAATAACACACCGTATTATACCGTATTTATTATTATATTATTCTATAAAAATAAGCAAACTTAAAATAACTCATTGGTATGCAATATATGTATGTTTATATTAATTTTGCTCTATTAAGATGTCCATACTGTATAGGATGAAAACGTATAGATATTTAAAAGCTTTATTTATCCAATATTAAGTTGAGATTTTGAATGCACTTGTCCTTTAAATTCAGCCCTTACTATTTCTATTCTCTGTTTGATTTCTATCGATGGGCGGTCCTTATTCGTTGAAATTGGCGCTTAGGTATGTGCATGCATAAATTCATTTTATTGGGTGTCCATTTATTTAACACTCTGTGATCAGGACTGTTCTTATTGAAAATCGTTAATTATGTTTTTTTTTTGGCTTTATATATTATTATTTTCTCCGCCGCCGCTTGTAATAATTTGAAATTGCTCTTTAATATTACGTTATCATCTACATATCTAATACTGTTTATCATTTCTCCATTTCTATCTTCATATCTGATATTGTTCATCATTTCTCCATTTATTAATTCATTTCTTCTTTTTTTCTATAGTCATTCGCTAACTTTAATTAATCTAACTCCATGAAGATTTTTTTATTAGTGCCTGAATTAAGCTAATATGTAAAACGATCCTACAAAATCATTAGTAACATATCTCAAAGGTACCTAGTCTAACCAAAGGAAACGATTCTTAGCATTAAGTACCTTATTTAACCTAACCTTACTTATATAACCTAATCTAATGTAATCCAATGTAATCTAATGTAATCTAATATAATCTAATGTAATCTAATGTAATCTAATGTAATCTAATGTAATCTAATGTAATCTAATGTAATCTAATGTAACTTAATGTAACTTAATGTAACTTAATGTAACTTAATGTAACTTAATGTAACTTAATGTAACTTAATGTAACTTAATGTAACTTAACTAATCACTAGCCTTATCTTCTCAAACCTGCAATGAAGCTAAATGTAATGATATACAAATTTAAGTTGACCAATCTCTAATCTAACCTAACCAAAACTTAACGAAATATTTCCTAACATGTTACATTGAAACTTGTCGTATACGGAAGGTGATGGGACCCACTATTTTCCGTTGTTGATAGGTTTCCGTATATGTCATCCAAAAGCAAAAAATGATTTTTTTGTCAGTACGCGTTGTGATAAAATCGGCAAAAAAACCAAATTATACTATGCCATGTCTATATATGGCGACGCTTATGATTTTCCCATATAAAATATTCCGTTATACCCAAAAAATCATTCCATTTCCGCGTTATAGAGGTTCCGAATACTCCGGGTCAATTAACAAAGCACAAGTTACCTAAATTTACGGTCATGAAAAATGTCCCGTTGTAGGCTGTATTCCGTATATGGAAAACTCCATATTAGACATGTCAAAAAATATCGATATTGATATATATCGATATATCGGCCTCAAAATTTCGATATTTATCGATAATTTCATTTTTCATAATATCGATATATCAATATCGAAATTTTAAATATCGTTTTGACATGTCACTGATATAACCGCCATCTGTTTAATATGATTTAAACTGAAACAAACTGCAACACTGATAAACGGTAAAGGCTCATAGAGATCGCCGGTGTGGAGATTATAGTTTCTAGGCAAGACCTAAATGAGCTGTAGTTAAACTTAATAAATTAAGAAATCGATTTAATATTTACCGATTTATTTATCGATTTAATATTCAGTTTAATTAAATAAATAATTAAAATTAGCAATTTTATTCCACATTTTAGGTACTATATAATATGTTTTGATCTGGTATTTGTTGGTATCCAAGAGATTAACATGAATAACGATTTTCTGCCATATTAATATTGCATTGATCTGCTTTTATGCATTATTGTAATTATTATATTTGGCGGAAAGACTGATAGATCGCTATATGTATTATTAGTAATACTTTAAATATCGATTTTTCTCGTTATATTTGTTGATTATCAATACGTTTTTATATTTTATAATAGTATTATGTTTTTCTATTAAATCACGGATACAGGTTAGTAACACTGCTGTATGAATCCGAGATTCCATGTGTATTAATGATCACTGTAGATTGCTGGTAACTGGAATTAGTTCTGAAATCCATTTACAGATGACGTTTCGATAGGATCGATATTGATAATATCGATATTTTCAGGACGATATTTCGATATTGATATATCGTAAAATTGTAAATATTGATTTCGAAAAATATCGATATTTCATCGTCGTCTGACGTGTCTACTCTATATACGGCAGGTTTCACTCTACTAATTAAATTTAATTTATCGAAATGAACTATGGATTATAATATGCCATAACGTTACATTCATCTTTTTAAACATAACTTACTGTAGTAATAATAAATACATTTAGTTTAAATATTCTCTAACCTAACGACTCTAAATCCATGCTATCATAAACACAACTTACACCAAACAAGTTTATAAATACTATGATTTTATTCAATGACCTGCATCGCTTATCCAAAATAATCAATCAAATTAGGCAATAACATCGAATTTACGGCAAATTTGATAAATGATAACACGTCTCATTGGACTATCAGCGAAAGCCGGGGGCGGTCGCACTGTAATTTATATCATTTAAAGCAATTTAAATTATAATTACGCACGCATTCAGCGTGCAAAACATGGCAAATCCATTTCGCTTGTCGCTTTCGATGCCAGAGAGAGTACTGCCGAGCTCTACTACCACCGCCAGCAACCGTTCCTGCTGCCTTCATTGCCTGCACTGCCTCTGCCGCCGCTGCCGCCTCCATCGAACATTCGGCAATCTGCGCGCGTTGTAACACACGCGCTGAATGCACGATGGCCCGATTCGCCAATTGCTACTACACATAATATTCCAACACTAGGCCGCCATTGTGCGCGTATCGCTATTTGCTATTGTACGATATTTGATGTTATTTGAATGGAGCAATGGGGATGCAATGGGAAAACGTGCGGGGTAGCTGGCGGAAGCGGGGGGTAAAGGGGTATAACAGGATGAAGCAAGCAGGGTAAAGGGCGAGGACACTCGGATGGTGTTGTCGCCGGCGCGTTACGGTTGCGCGCCGCTAGTTACCGATGATATTAGCGATTAATGCGCTATTTGTTTATATGCAAATGATCGCAGACGTGGAATGAGCACAAATAACACATAATTCAGCGATTGTTGTCTGCATGGGCCCGCTCGCAGCGAGAGGGCTGCTTGGTCTCTGCCTGCGTGCGACGAGCAATATTATCTACCTTTACCCCGAATTTGATTAGTTCGACGTTGCTTTCAGCTATGTTTGCACGCGATTGTTTTGCAAATTTAGATTTGATGTTAGGTTAGATTTCGTATTGTTCTTGTTTCGATAGATATACGACAATTGCGTACTTACCTTATGATGTTGGGATTATATTGTGCGGCATTAGCATCAGCATGTCCAATTAGTGGCAGTTATACACAAGTTTGTCGAGTTGTTGATTTAAATATATAAGTAACCTTTATTGGCATTCGTACTCGCACTTACATCCCACTTCACAATCCCATTATTGAGTACATCAAGAGACAATAATACTAAATTCATACTGAAAATAACAAGTAAAACTTAACACACTAAATACTATCAAAGAAAATTGAATAAATAAATACCATTTCAACAAAAAATAATCAGACCCGCTAAACTTCTTTCGAACTTTCACTCCCTGTCCTTACTCCCGACTCCCTCTGCTCGGCGTTTTCCTCCTTCACTCCCTAGGTACCTTCAATTTGACGCCTACCCGTAGTTGATGGTGGAGTCCAGACCGCGCTGTTTCCTTCCGCCTTGTAATCACCTTCAAAATTGCCGGCCCCCTTCCATCCTCACTTAGCCACTCTTTCACTGCCCTTTTTTCCCCTGGCAATCACGCGCCCACTCCTTTTTCATTCCTATACAATCACTCCCAACATGCTCCCAGGAATCCCT
>JAODAC010039513.1:0-12213 GCA_027575185.1 Mimaenictus wilsoni | reverse complement strand
TTAATGTGAATTTTTCGTGTGAATTTTTAATGTGAATTAATTAAATGAGTGATTTTGAGTGTGAATTTATAATAATATAATAATAACTTCGTAAATTCTGCAGATATCGACTTAAAAATTTTCGAGTATATTCTTGAATAGTTTAGAAATTGATTAAAACTATTGTCAAACAATATTGAGTCGATTCTTAAATATAAAAATGAAAATAATGTCTGAAATATTATATTATACGCACTATTCTATGAATTTTAAATTATTATTATAGCGACAACTATATATATAGTAAATAATTTAAATTTATATCATTTTTAATCAATAAAAGAAATCTAGCTTATAAAATGTAGTGCTTACTTTTTAAATTAGAATATAGTTTTTTAAACTTTTTTTGATGCTAATTTCTGATATTTGACATTTTCTTCGTTTGTTTGAATAAGAAAGTGACAAATATATTAATGTCGCATAGTTGATGGTCAGCTCAAGAAACAATAAGGATAAGGTAACTTTTTCAAAGAAACAGAGAAAAGTTGTTTTCAAAAAGAATTGCAGTTGCATTTTTCTTGAAATTCTTGCGCACTCGCTTCAACGTCCCCTATTGCCGACGCCACAACCGCCGCCGAAAGCTTCGATCGTTAGGTCCCTGTGCAAAGCTTACAGAGTAAAAACGCATGCGTCGTTTTCGACTCACTCAAACAAAGCGAGACACAACGATGATAATTTTACTTCATTTTCTCATAACTCCAAGTAATCTTAAAATTTCTAAAAATGCATCTTAAGTTGAAAAAAAAAACTTTTAAAAAGTTCTAAATATATATAAAAAATGACTTTTTTCCATTTTTAGAAATAACAGATATTTTATTATATTTTATTTGTTTTCAGTGCGCTTCTTCGCAAATCTCATCCGACACTCAACACCAATTTTTAGCGAAATAGTTTTGGCATCGCGAATTTCGGCCGGCCAAACAAATCGCAAATATGGAAGCACATACACATCGACAAAGCCATCCCACCCACCGAACGAACGCACACGTCGCGAAAAAATCAGATGTTTTGGACCGTGTGTAACGAGATAGAGGTATAATGCACATTTCATTCGACGCAAAACAAATACACAAATATTTAGGCAGCTCGTTTTCGTTGTCCGCCATTTGCGTGGCGGTTGTGTTTGCGTCGAAAACATTTGTAATATGATAATAAATAAAATAAATAACGCTTTTTTGCGCAGCTCTCCTGCGCGTTTGCATCATATCATATGCTGGCATTTGCTTTGATTTTTGCGAATTTTAATTTATTTTTTACTATTTTTATGGATATACGCGTGGAAGTCACCTCTGAGGGTTGGAAGGATGTGTTGTTAATTCTTGTGACATCTCGTGGCGAAGGACGGAAACGTATGAGGGTTTAAAAAGGAGAAGAAACCATCGTCACAGTGAGGAGGTGCGTAATAGAAAGGGGTAAAACCACCCACTTTCGCCCTCCCAACGCCGCTCCCACCACCCACTGAAGAGCATGAGGAGAGAATGGTAAACCAAAAATCTACAATAATGCTTTATATATTTAAATATTTGCTGCTTTTAGTAATATTGCTTATTAAAAATCATACTTTACCCACAAATCCTTTCCATTAATTGCTGTAGTGATTACAAACGCTTAAATAAATTTGCTTTTTGTTCTGCTGTTTTGCTTTCGTTGTGCTTAATAATTAATTGCAATCCTGAATATTTTTTATGTTTGCTTGTGTATTATTATGTAAACCTTCCACAAAAGTCCCGCTTTTATGCTTTTTTAATAAAATTTTACCACATTTCCCAAACCATGCTTTTAGTTGTTGGGCTTTTGTTGCCTATTTTATTGTATATTATTGATGAAAAGGTAAGATGCTTTTTATTTGATAGTTTTTTAATATAGCATAATGGAAACGATGATGAATTGAAGGATACATTATTATTACTGAAGCATATTGCTATTATTTGAGACTTTTATATGTTGGCGTGCATAATCCAGGATGAACATTTGCGCGGGAATGTGCAATTCTAGGATGTGCAATCAATGATGGGCCACATGGGACGCATTCCTTGATAAGCTTTCATGTAAAATGTCCCTCACTATTATTATTATTATTATTAATATTGCAGGGATTTGTATCTTATTTTATGGGTTTTATTCTGGAATGGTCCAAATTAAGCTGTAATAAGAATATGAAAACATTTCAGGCACATTTTTAATTTATTATTTTTATTATTTCTCACAAATAATTTTACTTAATGTCGCATTTCACAAACACACTAAAGACTATTTTAAAATTTATTATATTTTTATGCCTTTATCACAAATCATATTTTTATTGTGTGTATTGTTTCAACTTGAGAGACTGGCTGTTTTATTTATGTATTCTCTTTATAATGGATCCAATTGACGCAGTTGGTTTTTGAATAATGTTGAATAATTTGGCATAGGAAAGAAACCCTTATAATTCAATTTTAATTTACTATTAATTCATCTTTATCAGGTACCTGATGTACGTGATGATGCCTTATGACTGTTCGCAAATAAATCTATATATTGTAAAACGGTGAATTAAAAGTGTTTCTTTTCTGTGACATCTGGCCTAGCAGGAAAATTTTTGAGCGATACTCATATTGCTGGTTTTCTATATATTCCATTTTTGATTTTTTGTGTGATTTTCCCGAGCAACGACTACAAGACTATTAGTCCTATTCAATTCTCAAGTCATCCACCTGGAATCGAGCTCAGCCCCTTGGAGTCAGCAGGGCCTTTTTTGTCAAAATTTGTCAAGAATGATAACAGCACCAAAATTTATGATAAGCACAAAAGAAACAAAATTCATATTAAAAATCATATTAAAAAAAACTTTACTTTTTGTCGTTAAATTAGGCAACTCATTTAATTTTAGTGTCCGGATCAGCGGTTCTCGTTTTTTAAAAGTTCATTTGTGGGTGCCCGTTGAAATTCGTCTTTAGTACGCCACGATGTTGCGTTGGGAATAGACGAGTATCCCTAGTAGAACCTCCCGTTGAGGCGTCGGTCATATATGTGCCAGGTTTCAGTTTTTCCTCTTACGGACCGTGGACCCAAAGTTGTATCGATCAATATAAACTTCATATCTTAATAGCATGTTATAATACAGGGGCAAGGAACCATTTGCATCCACGTACAAGAAAAAATAGAATTTGTTATCAAGCCGCAACGCCCCAAGTGTCCCCGTGGGTTTAGACTTATTAGTCTAATGGTGTCACTTTGGGTTTGACTAAACATAAACGTATTTTCGAATTCTTCGCGGGGCGCACCAATATATAGGTTGCTCATCCCTGAGATAAAAGAAGCGATTATAGACAAACTTAAATAATAAACGAGATATATCAAAAAAATCATTTAAAGCTAATACATTCCTGGATTAATGTATTAAAGGTTGATGTTTTGCCAATTTTGAATTTAAGAAGCTCCAAAACAAATTGTCTAAAGTTTTAAACTACTCTCTTTCTGCCACATTTGACACTAAACAAAACACCGCCAAAAATAATGATTCCAACAGAAGATAATTTCCTGTCATGATAAAAGACAGCAAGTAGCACAGGCTATTATTAAACTAGCGGTGCATGTCACAGTTCACGTTGGCAAAGCTCGTGCGCCAGCGTCAAACAAAATGGGTTCAATTAGTCTAAAAAGCTCAACCGACCTCACCCTCACCCAAGTCGCCCGCGGCTGCCCCTTCCAGTTCGAATGTGGGCTCGGTTTCTTATATCCACAAATTACTGTTTGAACAGAAAAGGGCAAACGTATCGTTTATAACTGTCGGTCGGTGGGTTACAGGACCATTCATCAGCGCCGCTAATGCGCATCGTGCATTAGATCGTGCATAGACTTACCGAACGTCCTGTAGTGCGAAATTATCGCGCGCAAATAGGTTTCGTGCAGAAAGGAGGCGGCCGGCACAACGCAGGAAAACGGGGGCAACACTAATTAGAAACGGACAGCTCAAAAGCGCGCCGGAACTCGGCTTGTGTGCGCTGCCACCGCCGCCACTGCCGCCGCCAACTTGCGCTACGCAAGTTGTATGTGTATTTGGATGTGTGTGAATGCGTGGGTGTGCAAAGCAGTGGCGGATATGCACGGCGGAGACTATGTGCACAGCCATTTTGTTTTTCGCATGTTTTCCGACTATTCCCCTTGTATAGACTCTCGTGTACGCCACCCCCTAGGCTAGATATGTCGAGCTAGGCCTAGTCGCCACGGATATCCGGATGTTGGATTATAAAATGCAATTGTATTGTTTTTCGTAATTATTTTCACAAGTAATATATTTTTATGGCATTAATTGCAATATTAATTTTTTGAAATGAAAAATATTAATTTAAGCGCTAATAATATCAATTAAAATAAGTTTGTACAACTTTAAGTTTAAGGAGACTCAAATTGACGAAAACAAAGAGACTCCCTAAGTGAGAAGAGTCTACTCATTGAAATATTTCTTTCTTATCACAGAAAACTCTCTCAAGTGTATTCATAATTTAACAAACAAGTATGGCAAAAGGGTTGATGAGGTGTCGTAAGATAAGAAGTCACACTCTCAGTAACGAAATGACTTGCTTCTACTCGCCTAATCGCTGATCATGCCTAGACCAGTAGTGAATCTTTCTTCCATAATTATTCGGGGTTACCCTGTATAAATTTGTTTCCCCTTGGATAGGTTGCTACCCCGGACCTAGGTGAACAATACTTCCTTACTGACAACCAGAGATATTAATATGTTTGTCGGAGCGAGTATAGGTGATATTCTCAATACCAGGATCTGAACATAGTTGGGAAGGGGGTGAGGTCTGACCAAGTCGTCTAGAAAGATGTTTATAGTCATGTCAACTAAAATTCTAAAGCACAGGACGTGCTTTGGTATAGACTATCATATAAGTAATGGCACCCACCAGGATTTTTCCAAATATATCTATTCGTAATCGTAGTTATTTCCATGTTATATGGGAGTTGAGTTGGACATGTACTCATATCGTCTATGAATACCTCAAATACATTCTCTCTGTCTCTCTCTCCTCTCTCTCTCTCTCTCTCTCTCTCTCTCTCTTTGTTTGGCATCAGCAGGTTTCTTTAAGACCGGTAGGGTCCGGTGTCGAGCATGAGTCAGCCCACAATTTGATGTGCCTATTTTACTATGCGATTTTATCTTTTGCAATAACTTAAGTTAAGTTTCTTTTTGAAGATTCGACTTCTACTTATTTGTTTCGTTTTTTTGTATATTCAGACTTGCTTTAGCAATGTTAAAATCAACCTGATTGATGTTATACAGATGCACATTTTACTAGATTACTGAGTTAAAGACCAAGAAACGTAATGTCTTGGAATACGTGCCTGGTAACTTTTGAGCTTTAACAGATCCCAAAGGTACTACAAGGGTGCTTTGGAGTCAATGCCAACACTCAAAGTATGAGTAAATAATTGGCCAATTTTAAAATTTCCTACACTGAGGTTCCTTTAATAATCGTTCTATTGCACGCGGTCCCCGCAGTATTGCGATAGAGATAATGGTAATAGATGAGGATCTATATACCCCAAATCATATAGATGAGAGATATTCTGAGGGATTACCCCACAACATGAATATATTGTAAATGCACAGAACGTCTTTATGAAATTATGTCCGCGCGAGTTGTAAATCTGCGGAGATGGTTTTTCTATTCCTGTTGTATAATATGCACATTTCAGTATCGATTGTACTTTCTAGAGCTGATGCTGGTTAGAAACTTTATTTAATAGCAGCTTAATCTTGCTGCTCCGTGGTTGCGTTGTTTAAATATCCCTAACATGGATTTGACGCGAACATATATAAACATTCGATTTCGAAATCGCTTTAGACCTGTGGACCCTTATTAGGGAACCACTGCTCGAAACGGATAGGCGACTTCGGAATCGTACTTCTATACCTATCTGACGATTAACTTAAAAGGAGATGAAGCAACTCGAAAATCGGCAGTTGCACGGACGCCTAAGGAGGTCATAAAGACATAAAGCGTCTTGAGTCTTTTTCATTTGTACAAATAATTAGGTGGAGAAATTACCAGAGTGAAGAGTACCAGTGGTATCAAAAGCATTATTTTAGGAATAAAAGTATGTACAAATCGTGTAAGAACCGTGAAATAAGTGAGGAATCAGATTAATAAGGGTAGAAGCAGATGTTTCAATGTCGTAATGTTTCGAAATATTTTATATGCGTGATTTAAGAAGCACACAAATTTGGAGCGACGCATGCAAGGTTTTATTGCCTTGCCTTGTCTGACCAATTTGAATAAAATGGTATGCAGCTACACCAACTATCTCTATGCAATAAAGCGCCTAAGAACAACGCCTGAGAAGTCAAAATCGAAAATTAAGAATTGTGATATGATTCTTGAAACGCGATTATCTTGAAATATACATATCTGAAGAACCAATAATAGGTCTTAACAATCATTTCTTAACAATTTTTTTTTACACTTTTTTACATTTTTTGTTTTTTTGTCATTAGCTCTATTCAATTCTTTTTCAATGCAATTAGTCATATTAGAGGCTAATACTATTGATAAGAAGAAGAATTCACTTTACTATGCATCCCCACCGAGAATCAAACCCGGGACCTCGTGGTCAGTAGCCATAGACCAGCCCACTGCGCCACTTGGCTGAACAACCATCTATATTTTAAAAATGAAATCATGAAGAGAAAAAAAATTATAAACTCGCAAAATTTAGACATACTTTGTCATTGATCGTATGAGAATAAAAAATAGGCGTCTGTATTTATTGTAAACATTCTACTTTTTAACAGTTCACCACGAGCAGCATCGATGATCTAATTAAAAATCGAGTATTTTGTAGTAGTGCGCAATTAAGTAGTCATGACAACCGTAAAAAGCACTACTACTCGCACATTATCCCATTTGTTCGGTGACACCTAATGCTAATGCTCGCCGACCCCGAGGCGTCGACGAATAAACGAAACTTCTTGTGAATATTTCACAGCGGCGCGCTGATTAACGATTTATCGGTACTCTTTTACGACGTTAATAATGCAGCGAATGTGCGCGCGTTGCGCATTTTGCACCTGATGCACCCGCCCGTTTATAAATTACGCGGCCGGTTCGCAGACGATGCGAATCCATGTAGACAACGCGTCGAGAGCGCGGTAAGGACCTGCACGTATGCACACGTGCAACACGAGAACGCCGGCATTTTGTAATTAAAGTTACGTCCAATTGATTTTCTCTCTTTTATGTACATCGCGTCGCCGGACAGCTACGTGCTACAATGTACATGCTGTCGTTACAGTTTGTCGACAATGTCTACAGGTTGAAAACTAAAAATTTGCATTAAAATTTATTAGCTTAAAGGCGAAATGCAAATCGACGTGGTTTTACTCCCAGCTTTTACGATTATGATTTATTAAATTTCTTTGCAAATATTATTCAGATATCCCTATTAATATTTTAAGGTACGCCGAGTAATTCTAAATTTACACTTGTGGTTATATTTGTTAAGAATATGGAGCCATCCGTATACAAATACCATCAATATGAAAATAATATTAGCAGAACGAACTTTTTAAATTTGTGTTACGATCTTTGAGCAAGAAAACGTTTTAATGGTGAAACTAATACTCATCAAGTCTTAAAACAAATTAGAGTGTGTGGTATAAATATTTGAAAAGAATTGTAAAAGTAGACGTTGGGAAATTCGTATTATAGGAATTTTTTTTTCGAGTAGAGACTATAATTAAATTTCGTTGTGGGTCCCGCTTTTCTGCGAGATTTCGAGCTTTCTATGTGACATCGGTCCGAGGTCCAACGTTATTGCCGGATTTCGGACTTATACAAATTTACAGCTATTAATCGAAGCCCTGCTTCAGCGTTGTTATTGCCTCAAAATAGCAATGCACATGTGTGCTAGCCGGAAAAAGCTCGAAATTTCGATGCGGCAAGAGCATGCATTCATAGACAATTTTTTGCTGCATTGTTCGCCGCCTTTCGGGTAATAAATAATGAAACTCTTTAAATAGGCAACGCCGGCGCCGCCAGCGGCGATCGTAATAATGGCCCCAGCAGCGCTTTGGGCGAAAAGCTCAATTGTTCTTCTTAATTATGATGCGTTCGCGTCGCATGTGCGTAATTATCGCCGAAATTTTGCAGTGCGCAGCATAATTTGACGGTTTTTCTTGGCTATAATGCGATTAAATGAGCTAATGTCACGTTGCGCGTAATTTGGCGCGCAGTGCGGCGGCCATTTGAAGCTCGGCCATGTGGCCACATGGTGTGAGGAGGGTGGCTCAGGCCGTCGTTGGGTGTTCGGGAGGGCCATGTATTTTTAAAGCGCTCTGGATCAGAAGAGAGAGCTTTTTAAGCCCAGACACGGCTTGGCACAGAGGGGAGCGCGTTCGTCGACCGCCATATCCCCACCATGTGGCAACAGCAGCCGACGGCGCAAGCTTTTGTTGGAAAGCTCTCCGGAAAGAGCGCGTGTGTAAGAGGGAAAAAAGCACGATGGTAGGGGGTTGTTTGAAGGTGGCCCGCCCCATCGGGCAGTGCGCTGCGATTGGCCACCGCCGGCAAAAGGCGGCAAAAAGTGCACGTGCTAAGGAGTAGGATGCGCACTGCTTGCAGAAGGGTAGCGTGTGGAGGGGCGGGCGCATTAACCCCACCCAATCAGCAGTCGCTCTCCATGCTCGTTTATGGCACAATGCCCGGAGAAGAGTGCGAAGAGTGCGAACGAGTTGAAAGGCGCCGAGAGAGAGGGCGTGAGGTTTTGCAAGACCGGTTCGACCAGTTTCAGGGGCAACACAGGGGACGCGCAGACACGCAATAACGGGGCAACGCGCGCACAGCGAGAAAGAGGGCTGACTCGTTTTGCATTTGCGCCGTCGCTGCTTACATTCGGCCCTCTCGGCGTGCTTCGCAACCCCACCGCAGAGCACCACATTGACACATACGTATACAAGCGCACACAACCATCTACGCACGTACAGGGCAACGTATAAAGTTTCCATCTCACAGTTGCGTCCTCACACTCTTGAAATTTGCGAAATTTGCAAAGAGTGTGAGAGGCACGCATTCACGTGTTTATGTGACGTTAAAGGGGGCTTGGGAACGGACAAGAGGGGACTTGAAGCCCCCGAAAAACGAGCTTGGAAGCGAGAAGGAAGCAACATGGCCGAAACCGAAGCTCGGGTGTCATTAATGCCGAGCGATCAAGCTTAGGATAACGTAGAAAAGGAGGAATGAGGAGGCACTGGCCATGTAGTGGCAGGCATAAAATATGCAAATCGGGGAAATCTACAAGCGGGGGAGGTGGGAAGTGTGGGTGATGGGAAGGTTTGTGGAGAGCACTGGAATGGGAAGGTCCACAAATGATCTTGAGACGAAATTACTGCCAGCCGGGTGTGTGTGTGTGCACCCGGTGTTTGGGCACTTGGAATCAGACCGTAATTTATCGACCTCTTTTTCCCCGAAAAACACATAGAGGTCTGCTGGCCCAGGCCAAAAGGGAAAAACCATTCCACTTTTAGTCATTAAAGGGACTTAGCGACCGGTGATTTAGGTAGAATGACGCTATAACTTTGCGCTAGACCCTTGGCGGTGGCAATTTCTACTTTTCCACCTACAATATCCGGGCTTTATTCCTGAAAAAAACATAAAAACGGATACGCTGCCACCGCGTTCCGAAAGTTTTAAGTATCGGCTGAACGAAGCTCAGCCATTAAAAGTTACAATCCGAATCCAATTTGCACCCGGGCACGCAAATAGTTCCAACTCCGGCTCCGGTTGTAATTTAATCTTTATATCTTAGCATTGGGTAGCTTTTGTGCCTGCGAAAAAGGATCCCATTGGGTTTGGGTGCGCTTTTGTTCGCTTCGGGTTTCAAGTCATAAATATAAAGTAAAACGACGAAAAACTGCAAAAGCTCGCTTCATAAATTCGCATTAAAGCAGATAAGGTTCTTTCTCTTGGCCGCACACATCCGTTGTTTTCTCTACGCGACACGTCGTTGTGCAAAAACCTCCTGAAACTTTTCCCAACCCATATCTCGTCCGGCCACCCCACTTGCGCGTCCATTTGCACAAACCCAAACCACCATCGAGTTGTCCCCGGGGTACGCAACGAGTAGAAAGACGCACCCTGTGGGTGGACGATGAGAAATGAGTCGTGAGCTGTCGCGAGAGTTGGCAAAAGCGCGCCTGAGAGAGCGGAAAAGGCAGCCAGCGAGATGAAAAACGAACATGGCGAAACCATCACCCATGGACTGTGTGCGCGAGTGTATATATTCTAAGCGAGAATAAGGGTGGGCCTTTCCACCTCATTCATGTAGCTGTATGCGTATGCATGTGTAAAGTGGGCGGTTGGGTACTCAAGAGCTGGCGCCCGTGGAGGCGGAGAGGCGCCACAGAGAAAAACTTTAATTTCGCTCTGCGAAGCTTGTAAAATATTGCTTTAATCTCTGCCGGAGGAACGTGAAAAATAACATGTCTCCTCGCCTTAGCTGAATTTAAATTACTTGCATAATCCGGCTAAAAGATGAATAAAAATCCCTCGGGAAAAAGAGCGAAGTGAGGCGGCAGCGGCGTTGGGTACGAAAAAAAAATGCGGATGAAGGCAGCGGACGTTTCGCCCGCATAAAACAGATTAATGCGCGAAGCGTTCGCTTTTATGCCATTGCCGCTCCTTGCCGGGCACGACGACGGCTGCCTTGCAGAAAATAAAATGGACATTTTCATTACTGTCACGGCGCGCCATATTTCTTTGTATTCAAGCGTGTATAATCTGAAAGAAAATACGTTTTGGCGGCACACAATTTCTGTTTCGTGTCATCAAGGAAATTGCAATTTTCCTGTGAATACGTTTTCATAATTTTATGTTAAAATATGATCTTTAAGAAGATATTACGATATGTTTCTATATTATTTTCATTTCAATCTTGTCAAATAACTTTTTCGTACGTATTCACCAAAAGACGGCTGGAAATATGCCTCTAGCAGAACTAAGCGTGCGTCAAAATCGTTAGGAGCTGCTCCTTGGCCTGCCTCTGGGTCTCTTTCCTTGTGCTCTCGCTTCTCTTTGTTTGATAGTTGCTGTTCATTCTAACCATATGGCCCCACTAAGCTAGTGGTCTCTCTTCAATAAATCTCTCTAGGCTATCAACTTCTAATTCCTGTCTTATTACCTCACTTCTTATTCTGTCTAATTTAGTTACTTCATACACTCTTCTCAGGCATTTCATCTCTGTTGCTATTATTCGGTTTAACTCTCTTTGGTTACAGTTCCATGTGAAACATATTTTTACTTCTGTTAAATCATATGTAGAAGTTTAATTATACAAAATTTTGTGCAAATTTTGTTTGTTTCAATGTTCACGAATTATCTGCCCTGATGAGGAACTATGCTGTTATGGCAGTAAGATTTCAGGAATATATAACAAAAAATACTACTTATTTTTCGTCTTGATAGTCGTTGCGTGCCTTTTCTACATCTGAATAGATTTTGCATATGGTACCCGGCAAGAGGGAGCATGCAGGGTCCTTTTAGAAGTATGTCCGAAGGGCAATGAATGTTTCTCCTCTTCAAAATGCATAGTGTTGCACACCGAATTATTTGGAAAGACTAATGTTGTCTGATACATGTGTGCATGTAACTTACGCACTGGTTCGTTTTAGAAGCACAACGTACTAGTTTATTGAGCCAGACCATACTGCTTGGTGCCATAAATCGTAGTTTTACAAATATATGAAAACTTAAAACTGACAGAATAGCCTTTATTTTGGCATTCACCTATTCCCTTTGTACATGTCAACTTATCCTCTCTTATACAATAAATTATACAATTATACAATAAATACTTTCGTACATAATCTAACAAAACACAATAATATTACATAATATCTACATACACAATTATCTACCAACTCATTGATACAGCGCTTCTACGCTCATTTTTCTTTCTTATAACTTTCTTAATTATAGCCACATTCTCCCCCCCCCCCCTCTCCCAGCCATTCTATAACATTCCCGACCTTCCAGTCATATCCATTTTTCCATCTCTCATTTACAGCCATACATTCCCTCGCCATATGCTCCCAAGTATCTAATCCATTCTGACACAACACACACGTCATGTATTCTTTTCCCATCCATACTTTCCTTCCTTGCTCCTCTGATCCGCATCTTGACC
>JAODAC010039491.1:0-12218 GCA_027575185.1 Mimaenictus wilsoni | reverse complement strand
GCATTCACACTATCACTCCACATCAAGATCCAATATCAACAGCACAACAATAACAACAACATCACATTTACAATCGCGATAACATGTAAATAAAAATAAACAATAAAAGATAAAAATGTATTCCAGGCTGAAGTACCAGTTAGGTCGATGGCCAGGTCTCCGGACCAAATACATTATTATTTTGTCATGATGGAGTGATTTATTTATAAATAGAAAAAACTACGGGAGCGTTTTCCAAAGTGTGGGTCGCGACCCGGCACCGAGTCTCAGAATTATTTAGCTGGGTCGCAACAAGCAAAAATAAACTTATTACATTGGTTAGTTACTAGGAATAGTGCTGAAGTATATATGCTTAAGCAAATCTCCCAAAGGAGTCACCTGCAAAGTTTCGAAAAGTCCTTCACGACCGTTATTATGATTGTCCCTGTCTATGTTCGAAGTGGGTTTTCCCCTATACCTAGAATTATCCAACAAAGAGCACAAATGCCGAAAATGTACACCTACGGAGTAAATCTTTTACTAAATCTGTGGCCCTTTAAAAGCTGAACCGAAATTGATATTTTTGAATTTTCCGACACAAAATGTTCCTGACCACTGGGCCGGGATGTATTAAAAGATCTGATAGGTATCTTAAAATGTAAATAGTTATGTGTTTCTCCAATTGAGTAATGAAGTTCTATCTGGTCGGAAGGATGTTAAAATGGTTTATGATAAGGATTCATTAAATTTTAACGTTCTTATACATTCAAGGATATTATATTTTGACATTCAAGAACGTAAAGAACGTAGCTTTTAGAAATCGCAAGATTAAAGAGTGAAAATAAAGTTTTATAACTGTACAAGATTTTTTAATGATTCAATATCAATGCTTCTTTCAAACCCTTTTAATCTTTTCGTCCTTGCACTTGCCATAAAGTTAGAATCTGAATGGAAATCAGACACGCGACTTCTGGATAAATATAAATTTCTTAAGATTCGCAGTTTTAGAGAGAAGTTTTCGAGAAATTACTATAAATACTTGACCACTAGGAATACCGCAAAATAAAAAGTTTTGGCCACGCGACTGAAGAAAAACGAAATATCATTTTTAATCATTACCTAATCATATTAGATACATCAGTAACTGCCGCGTATGATTTTAAGACTGTGACAATTAGGTTATGGTTTGAGAAATAAGAAACGTATGTTTTGGAATGATTATAACTTACTATATTTCAGAGGCTATTTAATTTCTGATAAATTTCCAATCCTGAGGATCAAATAGATTTTACGTAGTTTAAACCAACTTAATTTTCATAATAATCAATTAGTTTGAACAATAAACATTCATATCAAATATTGAATGACTGACGAAATGTTAGTTCACGTTATATATTCCAATAATGCTGATATTAATGGTTCAGTTAATAGTCCACTGGTTAAAATCGATTAAAAATAACTTTAAATGGAGTTAAAGTTCGTGATAGTAGGTTAAAATTGAATAAAACATGCTCCTATTAGCTTTGAATGCATTTGCATTTATTTGAACATAATATTTGTGAATACATTCGTGTAACATTTTAAAATCTATTGGAATACTCATTATTTTTGGTAACAATACACGGATGTAATTGATATTTTTCTTTAGTTTATATTGATTTTCTTTCATGCGTTTAATTAAATGCGTTTAATTTATTTTAAACTAAATAAGTGTTTATGATTTCGTTAATATTTTTTAACAATAGTAAAGTAATTGAAACGGTATAACTATCTTTTACAAAATTGTGTGTAACGAAACCAGTGCAGAAACAGCGATTTTGGGTACGGTGATGTTACAGGCACGTGCGTAGCGAGTGCCGTTGGCAACAAGTGCAGCAGCAGCCGATTACACACGAGTATCGTTCGGTATTTTTTTATGGTTTAGAAAATATTTGTTCCAACCTCTTCTTAATGTATATATCTTACTGTAGGAGGTGATGACGACTAATGTGTTATGCGTTTCAATAGTAGCTTGTTGAATCCACCTCTTATCGATTTTACGTATACTTACTTAAAATATATAAAAAAGAATTTAATATATTTCAGAGCTTATCCTTAAAAAGAAAAGAAAATTACTATGACAATGACCCACAAATTAAATCTCACTTGTACAAACAAATACGTAAAAAAGTCAAATGAAAACCAAGCATTAATTACAAACTCAAAGTTTGCAAACCAGCACCAGTAAAATTTAAAAAAAGGACTTGTGGGGAAAAGAGCGCTTAATATCACCGGGATAACTTGCGAGGCAACAAATATCCTCGAAATAAATGCGCGAGCGCCGAGTGGAGCGATGTGTAATTCACAATTTGCCCGGGGGCGGTTGTGACCGGCGACGCAGAAAGCTGCTGTGGCGGCAGGACGAACGTCGGAGATAAAGCGTACGCCGCGATAATGCGCGTCGACGAATGTCTCTATAGCACGCCGCCCGAGACCGACTACCTGCGCCTGAAATATATCATTGGCATTTATTGCGATTATTGTCTGGAATTCATTCAGCGATGCGCATATTTAGGCATCTCTCCAGCGCCGATTTCGCAATTCGGTGCGGCGCGTAAACACGCGCCGAGGACGGGTTTTGCGTGGCCGGTCGACGAAAAACATCGCGCGCCGCCGGCGTGTCTCGGTGCGTTCGTCGTGTTGCGATTTGTTTTATTTTTACATTAACGACGGTGATGTAGGCATGAGGCTTGCGCGAGCAAGCGAGCGAACGAGCTTGCTTGTCCTCATCATGTTGTTGGTTTTATTTTATTTATTTTTTGGTTTTCTTTGCTTCTACTGCGATTATTTCACGAGAGGGGCATGTTTTATTCAGTATACCTTTACATTAGTTTACGTTATGGATGATTATCATACGATTGGTGGGTAATTTCAGGTAATTTAAGCATAATTCTGCCCACTAATAAATGACTTTGTTCGAGTTAACACATGAGTCATTATCGTCGTTTTTAAACCGTTGTTTATTTCATTAAATTTTGCTTAGTATTATTCTTTAAAGATTTTGTAAATATGATTTTAAAATGCTCTAAACTTGAAAATGTTTGTTACAACATTTAGTTTTTCTTTAATTTTACCATTTTATTTTGGAATAAGTCTTTAACTTTGAAAACTCTACGTTCAAGATGGGGGACCTCATTTATTAGAGGACCTCAAGTTAAAGTTGAGTAAATTTTAACGAACCTTAGACAAAGTTAAACAACCTTTTCCCCAGTTCATGTTAAGGCTATCGTTTAAAATATGTTAATGGTTGATTATTTGTGTTGTGTTGGATATGTTGGAATATCCAAGGTCACGCCTAAAAACTAATCTAAAAGGCATTAAACCGAGAAAAAAGGTTTCATAATATTTTAAAGTATATTTGATTTTTGTATGAATACGAATACGACCAGTCGGCATCGTCAAAACTCCAGGAAAATATTGATATATTGCTGTCTCTGGTGATGCCGAAACGTGAAATTATTGTATTTTATTTATTTACGTATTTTATATTGGAATACTATTCACGATACCGTCTGGATCCTTTGAACATGTAAATATACAGCATTGATTTTTTGAGCCAGTACCTGCTGGTGCAGAGAGGTGAAAGATCATCGCAAATAAATAAGGTGGAAATGGAATGTTGTACAACGAGCATGAAATGCTACTCATTTCTTAAGAAGTCATACTTACTGAGCATTATGTGTGAATATAGTATTAAGTAGATTTAGTTTTCTAGTGTCGATGGGTGGGTGGTGTTCCTTTCTCGTAATATATTCATATGCTCATTCGAACATATTCATTTTGCATAACCTATCTTTTGTCTAGTGAGTAGGTAACTGCAAGATATAATTACAATTATGCATTAGTTTGATTAAACTAATCTGGGCTATGCCAAAACTCACCGGAAAGAACTTCAAAAATGGTATTAAAACATTCCCTTTTCTGGTAAAACCTTTCTGTCCAGTAATTTTTTTACAATAAATTACGATCGGAAAACATTTAAATCCGTTCATGTTAACTTTAGACATAAACCTACCTCAAGCACAGTAACTTTTCATATTCAATCATAGTTTATACATCCAAACATATCTTCACACACAGATAATTTTCAAATAAGATTATATTTCCACACATTCTAATCTTTAAATAAAAATTTAAAGCAGTATTTCTTGGTATTACTAAAAAAGTTTAGGGCGTCTTAAGCACAATATATCTTCCTTTTCACTCCATTACTTTTAACAAGTTTCATATACTTCGTATTTCTTTCGTCTGACTTGAGGGAAAATCCACCTGACGTTCAAGGGTTTGCTCCTCCCCATTGCCAAGTGGGACTAGGGGTCTCAATAACGCCTGTATTTTCCTACAAACGCTTTGTTTTGCCAGAATTGCTTGTTGCACGGCCTCGCAGCTTTCAGATTACATAATTCGCAGCCCCCTTTCCTTTCACTCGGTTTGCCTTCTCCACGCACAAATATTGTTAATTCCACCGACGCCAGTTTCCTCCCAGAACCATCGCGCTTCGCATTTCCAAGCGGTTGCTGTAGCAGCCAGCACACCACGATCGATATTAATTGCGTTAATGACACCAAACACGACGGATGCGGGGCAATCTGTTTAGCTCGGCTTGTAGACTGCTACTGATGCATTCGCATGCTCTGTTATGACGTGTTGTGTTAATTATAATATTACATACTTAATTAGAGTTTTATTGCTAGAAAAACTTCGATTCATCAAGGCTACGTGGAGCTGTTAGTTTTAAAATCTCATTTTATTAATAGTATGACCTATTCGTGCTTGAGGCCTGTTATTAGTAGAATTAAAGAGAAGGTTATCAAGGGGATAAAGACATTTTATTCGTTTGGCTTGGGTTTTAAGACTATAGTTGGTTCAAACTCTTTATCCAGCCCGTTTATTCACTATTCTTTGAATAAGTAGTAAATAGCATTAATATATTATGCTGAAAATAACTTTTTAAAAAGAAAACATGAGTTTTCTATTTACATTTGAGTTATGTGCACTTAATTATAGTTATATTACAAAAAAAAACTTGAATTTGGCAAAAGCATGTATTGTTATTAGATATATTCGTAGGTACGGAAAAAATTAGTCCTGAAAATTTTGATTACCCTACTATTAATTATATTTTGAAAACCTCTGTATGTGCGTTTACGTGTAAGTTAAGGGCATGAGAAAAATATATATCGAGATCGCTAAATTTCCATATATCGAAGGTCTAATAAAGATATCCTGGTTTCGATAAATATTGATATTGAGAATTTCTGTCATTTATTGACATTTTACGTAATTGAAGACCATCTTAAATCCACTCGGTGATTCTGGAAGATATGTTACCCATTTGTTTATTCGACATAAACAGTTAAGTACAGGTTTGATATGTTGTTGTTGCTGATATGTAATTAATAGTACCGATATTTGTATTAATTTATGTGGAACCAAAGATAAATGTTCAAACACATTTAGCAATACAATAGGGATATTAGCAAAATGCCCAAGAAGTCCGTGTGTTCTAATAAACTGCTTTGACCGCATCTGAAAAGGTCTATAAATTGGCATAGGTAGTTACTGTTCTAGATACTGTTCTTTTGACGGATAAGGGTAAAAAACATTAAGTTGATACTCGAATTTATATAAGATGACATTTATTAAATGCTATATAAACGAGTTTTGTCTTGAAAGGATTTAAATAATTTTGATACCATGAGAAAGTAGAAAAATCGAGGAACAGGATGTTCTTTGTGTCAGCTTGAAAACTTGACATTTTGTGATCTGAAATTGTTCTTCAAAAATTGCGATACGTGCGAACGGTCCAAGCGACATGCAAGATCTAATCAAAAACATAAGTGATAAACGTCAACGACTATTAGGAAAGCGTATATATATGATGTTTGTGTTATTGCATTCTTCATGAGGATGTGGCACACAACATTAAAAATCTATAGTTGTACGTTACATTGACAAGTGATAATATCTACTTTTATGTAAATATATAGTAAACATATTTCTGATAACACTATGAAGAGAATAAAGAAATGTTACTAGCTTTTTGATGTTTTTTCGCAACTTCTGAAATGTTTTAGTAAGAAAGTACATGCATATCTTCCTTGAAAGTATATTCAGCAGGATATATTGCACCTAAGGTGCCCCATCAAGTTTATAACTTTTGAGCTTGAAGAGAAATGTTTTCACTTTTGATCGTGAACGTGATTGCCGTAAGTGGCACACAACATTAAAAAGCCTTAACTTCATTCTGTGTAGTAGGAATTTTGAATTCTAATTTGAGTTATTTGAACTTTCGCTAGTGAAACACGCTTATTATTACGCCGTAAACGGACGTTCCCAACGCAGGTTGAAAAAGACTACGTGCGTGACACTTCTCCTGCCGCAATAAATCCCAAGCGTATATTGATTCTTTGTCAAGCTGCCTGAGTTATTCTTCGCGTTATTCTGGTATTTTTTGGGGAAGATGACTTTTGGGAGGTTGTTTGATGGTATATTGTGCAAGGCGATTTATCGAACGCATTGTATTCCACGATGGCTTCTAATGTCGCGCGGCTCGCGAGCAGGTAAAACTCGGAAACTTTTCGTTGCGCTGCGGTTTTGGTTCGGGTACTGGTTGGAAGGAAGGCGATAGAAGGTGAAGCAGCGTGTAGCTCGGCGTTGTGTGGCAGTGGGAGGAGGTTGGAGTGCGTCCCGACGGGCGATGCGATCGTTTGCCGACGCGAGGCACAATGCGCGGCCCCGTCGACGAACGACGATAACTCGCAACTGCGACGAGGTGTACCGTATATACGAGTTTATACATGACGTGACGCACAGACATATGACTGGATCGAGAAGGCATTTTCACGAAAGCGATTATTCTTTTACCTGTGCGCCGGCGCGCACATTGAACCCCCCGGTTTGCTGAGCTCGAAAACGTTTTTCAAACCATCATCAAATCGTGAAGAATACCTAATTTCTTTTCATTGATAGTAAATTGTTAAGGGACGATTTATTTTTGGTTGAAAAGGGGAGCATTTTCTACCTAAAATAAATCTCCCTTTGATTAATTGTAATTTTGCAATGCCGTAGATTATCAGAAATTAGTTCAATACAAGATGTTCTTATTTTCTCAAAATTTTCATTCGTGACGGTCCCTTTATTAACTAGTTTACCGCGTAGTGCGCATTGGTGCTAATGATGAATAGACTACTGTTTGGCTCCCAAAGGGGAGCCCCCCCCCCCGCCTATTTTCGCATTCCTACGAAACGACTTGAGAACAAGTAATACTAAGACAGAATAGATCAGATATATTCCAATGGTTACTCTTATTGTTAGGTTAGGTTCAAGCCTTTATTATTATTTATTCTTTTGAACTCTGAAGGGGTCTGGTTAAATTATCAAAGGTTCAGTGTAATATATTACCAGATTTATGTAAAGTATCATGGTCTTGAGTTTAATCTAGGGATCATGATCCAGTTCACCACAGAGAGATCTAGTAGACCTCAATTATCCCTCAGATAAAGGAAAGGAAGATCAACTATAGTTGAGCAATTGTACATCTTGCTCATCACTCGTACTATCATCCTGTTTCTGACGCTGTCTCCTTGACTCAAAACACTTTATGGAAGTTTCTGCCCTACTATTGAATTGACAAGTATTGCTTTATCCGAGTAACTTGGAAAACAATCTGAATTCGATGACCTAAGTTATATTCTGTACTGGGGACTTCTCATACTCAGATCCCGATCTTCATATAGGTATTTTTATGAAGTTTAGTATCTCTTCCCTAACACTAGAACCTTCTAATACTATAAAGGTACTATCGTTCCATTTTTTTGTGGATTTTATCGCAAAGTGTGTTTCCGTCCTATTTTGTTACCTAACCTAATCTTTCTTGAATAGTACCTTACGCTCTAATCCCTAGGACTCTGTTGGTATTCAGTTTCTTATTGAAAAGACCTGATTTGGTCTCTAAATTATTCTGAGAATACTCTTAAATCATCAAGCCAAACCCTAGGCGCCATCAGGCGGTCTGACATGCATGGTTCTGTTATTACCCAGTACGAATCACCTTGAAATATTGAAAATCTTGTGCTATCAGTATCTGTAAGTAAAATTGTTCTTCCAATAATGGCGGAATGCTTTCCACAAAAGCCCACAGGGAAGAAAGCTCGGCGAATGTTCGGCGGGCGACCCGTGGCGAGGGTCGAAAAATCGTCTGTATGTGTCGACCTGTGGCGGGCAGGTTCAACTCCGGAAATACCAGATGCAGTCGGTCGAATTGGTGCGCTTGAGAGGCTGTGAGTATGTGTTGGCGCTCGTTGAAGCGCGCCCGATTTCATCTCACGTTTGTTGGCGCGTCGCCTAGCAACGATCACGGTCATCTATGTTTAACATGAGGTGTAATACTCACGTTTAAATCTTCCAAATTGTCGTTTTATTTGCGAAACTTAACTGACATTGTGTAAAATTCTCGTTAAGACCCATTGTTGTGACAACCTAATTTAATTGAGCTTATGAACAAACGTTCTCATCAAGACATATGTCGTCACCTTTATTTCGGGAAGATATTACTTTCATTTAATTGATTGCATTTACCTTTATTGGTCGATAAATGATGTTCAAACTTGAATTTTTTTTGATTAAATTGTTTCAAATATTTATTCAAAATAATTGATACGTATTTTGAGATTTGACCAACGTTTGTGTGATTAATTGATCTTCCCGCGCTTTTTCACAACTTCAAAAATACTCTTTGAGGTGTCCCCAATGCAACAATTTGGTTTTAAAATAAAATTTAACGGGTAAATGTTGCACAAATGCTTATTTCAGAGGATCGGTTTTTAATTCAGCTTAAATTTGTTATTAATGAATTTTGCCGCCCTTTTTTCTTCACAAACATAATCTGATCACAGGTTTGAAATCACATATCTCAAAATGGCCCCTTAGAATTTTTTCACAGGTTTCCTAATAGTGTTTTATGCAATTCATTGTTCTATATGTCAATTTTCCTTCAAATTTCATAAAAAATGAATTTTCCTCCCGCCTTTTTTCTTCACCAAAATTCACAGACCTTTTCAAGCCTCAAATCACAAATATTTCTTCCACTGCTAATTGTTTCGGCATTTTGCTTCTTCCTCGCCGGTGCTTCTGGCTGTGGTTTCTGATTCCATACCATCTCAAAATCGTCTTCCATCTCAAAATTACGCTATAACATTCTTCCATAGGTTTGGTTAGGTTAGGGAGGAAGGTCCGAAGCCTCGCGGGCTTACAGTCGGTCGTGACATTTGCTGTATACCCTAAACGTGTTAATTCTGAAGCAGGTTTGGTAATAGTTTTTATTGTTATTTTAAAATAATGAATTTTCCCGTCTTTTTTTCCAAATTTGTAATGGCACCACACTCAAAAACCTGGTCTCAGTAATGAGTATTTCAAACTCTTCTCCATTATTACTTCAAAGTCAATAACCTTGATATGTGATTATAAAAAAAATCTTCGCTAATATCCAGTTGCACGCGAGGTTAAACTGTTATTTGCGCTAGGATTGGCTATAATTCCACGCAAAAATAAACGGATTGTCTAAATACGTAATAATCGGCGAATGCGTCGGTCGTCGCCGCCTCATTCTACGTCTGTCGGCGGTAAATTCCCGCCGACTCGGAGGCGGCACGTCGACGCTGACCGAAACGATTTTCACACACTGAAATTTTCCACACATTTACACAACCATTCAAAGCCATCATTCGCACAAGTTCGTAACTCATTCATTCGATAACTAGGTTAAACATTTTTACCTCGCGATAAATTTCACGATAAATCACTTTAACTGTATGACTTATAAGTATTTCAAGTAAATAAAGTTTTCCTTCTCTTACGCGGCAGTCGCGGTTTTTAAAAACATTAATTTATTTCCCGGTGTTGCGCGGGACCAGATTTAATTGGATCTTCAGCTAAATTCCTTGAGTTATCGCGACACAAGTATTACCAAAAGCTCACCTCAGACGTCAAAGTTCAAAATACTCGAAGTAACAAGCACAACGACTTTATTAACTCGGCAAAATGAAGACACAAATACAAAAGAAAAATACAAGTTAACACGAAAACTCACTAGAGGAGAAATAGGCCGAATCGGGCGCGAACCACGCTTTGATGGTGGCGTAGCGCCCCCTTCCCATTTCTGCCGAGCGCATCCCCAACATCTTAAGCATAGTGGCGCAGTAAGCAACCCCTATCTTAGGCAACCAAATCAACACTTTCTCTTTGGATAATCTAATTTAATCTGTGGAATCTTAATTTGCTTGGATTATGAGGAAGAGTATGAAAGGCGCTGTAAGAGTTTAGGATGATGCTCACGAACAATGACCACATGCTGGCTGGGTAGTTATAATAAAGTTCCGTGCCTCTTGACCTTATTCCTGCAGTGCGCTGCGTGTGACGCTGGAGACGGCCGATGAGCCGTTCAGCCTGATGAACGGCAACTTATCGAACTGCCGTTAACTGATTGCTGATGGTGATTAATTATATCTCACATGCCTGCTTCATACGCGTATTAGTACGCATCTACACGTGTTTCATTTTGGCATGCGCACAACTTTCGGGGTATTAATCGTGTCTTGTTTTATCTGTCACCTGCAGGGAACTTGTACATAATTGATTAACTAGTCTACAAGTTGGGTAAATTTGGTGTTAAATTATACATGATTTAATGAGGTTTAGACATACTTTATTGTTGTTGCTTTTAGCTACTGCCAATTTTTACGGAGAAACCCCATTTATCTGGTAAAAAAACATGTTTTTCGTGAATTTTCTACTACAACCCTAAAATCTTTTGTGATAATCTAATGCATAATTTATAAGCACATCGTTATTTTTTCACATTATAAAATTAATATTTTTAAACATTTACTGTAATCTTTGTTCATTATTATACGCTTACTTTTAAACTAGACAGCAGTTTTATTTGTAAACAAAATTATTGTTTACTAGTTAACATTTCAATTGCAGTGTTGCTTTTGTAGGGATAATAGAGGGAAAGCCGTTTCCACGAGGAATACAAATGTCTTTAGGGATGATAATTTCATTATTAAACTTTCGTGAAATTGAGTATTTTGAATATATCGTTGAAAGGACCACAAAATTTGTCTTTGAAGGCACAAATGCATTTATTAAGTCAAGATAATATTAAAGCATTTAAAACATCGAGATATGGAAGACATTAAAAAATAAGTTTAGCACTCTTAAATCTATGCGCTCCTGTTAAAAATGGCCGATTTGTTAAATCATTTTTCGAATTATTTTGGTGGCATTGATTGTAAAATATATTTGTGGATGTAAAATATATTTAATACCTTATTTTGAGAGACTCCCTTAAAACAAAAATTTAAGAATGTATTGCTGATGCAGTTTTGGCTAGATATTAAATATGAATATAATATTTTGACAATGAAAGTTTTACAAAAACTTTCAAAAAGTTCTGCTCCAGAGGATTTAATTATCTCTAAAATGAGCCGACATTCCTCCAAATCGGTTTGGCAGAATATTCGCAATCGTGAACGCAAAATCAAAAAACGATGTTGCGGGAAAAAATCGTTTATCTATTCCTGTTCTATAAAACACACATTTCATTATCACTTTTGATGAAGACATTATTATTTTTGCATTAATAGTCGTAGAAAAAGTATGTTATACCCTCTCCTCACGCGGATGAGTTGCGGTTTCTCATACTCATGAAGTAGGGGTTGTACAATGCCATGTTCGTTGTACAATATACTGATAACGATAGCTAAATATAAGAATACTTTATATTTTCTGAGCTATAACGTCATAAATTCTGCAGTTATCGATTAAGAATACTAACGATTTTTTACAAAGTTATGTTAATTAAGTATTTGTAAATGTTTAACAAATAATTAATTACATACAACTAAATAAAATTCAACTTTCAATATAAATTAGTTCATGATTTGACTGAATACTTTAACTGGAAATAAAATAAACGCGTTCATTCATTACACTGCATCCAAATTATGCGCATGAATGTCATGCGATGGTGAAATATGCTTTTGATGTGCGCAAACTTTCATTGTTGTGCGTTTGGCGTTGCATTTCTCTTTCGATTTATTGCGCCCGGGACGTGGATGGTGCTGGGTGGCTGCCCGCAGGCGGCCAGTTTTGTGGCCGATTTTGTGTAGGGATATGTGTTGCTGGGACCCATATAT
>JAODAC010039480.1:0-12224 GCA_027575185.1 Mimaenictus wilsoni | reverse complement strand
AGTGGCAGACCTTTTTTGTAGCGTAGAGAACGCGCTGGGTCCACATTCAGTCCTTGAACGGCCAGAAGATTACAGGACGACAATTACCCGTGGTCTGAGCTGTCGCATAAGGAAAGGTAAAGAAGAGATGGAACTCATTCAGTGTTTCGATAACAACTAGTTTTATTAGGGGAAAACTCAAACCTTGTAACCGAGAATACTGACCACAATCCATCTCGCGGTCCCACCATATTCTCCTCGAGGTACCACCACATGCTGCGCAACATCCTCCATCTACTCCGGCGCAGCTACCTCGCAAACTTTTCTTACGGTTACACCCTGTCGCTGTCTTTCTCTCACTATTGTCTCCCTCTGTATCCCTACACGCTCTTATCTAGGCGCACAGATGAAGCCGCCATGGCGCATATGCACATGGACTAGAAAATAAGAACATGTAGCAATTCATGTATGACGATACCAAATGCCGATTTATTAGGGTCTCGACAAGTTTGAAAAATGTTTGTCAATATTGGAGACACTTAGCAGATATCTGTGGATATATGGCGCATTTGGGCATTTTAAGAGAGACATGAGAAAGTGCTGCCAAAGCTATTAGGCTTTGTTAAGTACATTCGTGGCTGCGTTTCGTTTGTCAATGGATCTCTTGTCGACCGTGGACTCTTTGACGCGGGTTTCGGTGGTCCCAACATGTGCGAGTAAGATATCCTAGTTTTGCTAGAGAAGTTGGGAAGACTTTCTGGGAACACCCTGTGTGAGGTGAGAGAGAGAGTGAGCGAGAGGGAGGCGGAGGGTGCACGGATTGGTCTAGGGTAGGTTCGTGTGGTGGAAGATTGTGGGGGAAAGTGTTGTGGAGGTATGGACCACAGTCGAAGTTATTGTAAATTTGTGTAAATAAAGTTAGTTATGAGTTGAACTTCGACGTGTCTACTTCTCTCTGCAACGCAATCATTACAGTCAGCAAAACGGGTAATTTTCGGGTGTGTCTTAAAATAAACTTAAACGGAATATAACGATACAAGGGTGGAAACCGCGTTTTTGGGCACGCGCCGGTAGACACAAGAGTACGAGAAAATGTTTGTTCCAAAGCCTTCTTAATGCGTAAATAGTAACAAGGAGACCAAGACGCCTCACGATTCTGATATACTCTTACTGCCAAGGCCTCCTTAATGTACAAAACTTAATAATAGGAGGTCATGATGAATTCGATAACAAATAATATGTGTTAATGGGTTTCATTAACAGTTTCTACGAACCTGCTTTAAAGCAATTTGTTACCCTTTTGATGATTTTGGCGCACGCTTACTTCAAAACATTTCTTTTCACCCCCGCTTCATCGTTCGTTAAAACCATCTTTCGCTGCATACATACAGAAAAACAAAATGCCACCTATCAGCCTTCTTCTGAATAAACTTTAAAATGCGTCACCCGGGAATCGAACCCAGATCGCCCGCGTGGCAGGCGAGCATTCTACCATTGAACCAATTAACGTCAGTTAATGAAATTAACGTCAATAAGAGTGTTTATCAGTCCAACGAAGACGACATTGATGCCGACTTCCTGCTAAGGATACAAGACTCATACAAATACCTGGGTATTGAGCAAAACAGCCTGGATGTGTCATCTAACTTCACAACACTAGAGGAGAAAATTACCACCAAGGCAACCGAAATTCTTACATCCAACCTAGTCATTTCCCAAATGCGAACAGTATACAATAACACAATCATTCCAGCGGCAGGGTATGTTCTAGGCAATATCCGTCCATCAGAACGAGTAACATCAACACTTAAACGTTGTCAGGACCTTGACAAACACATCCGAAAAGTAGCGGTGGCGTCTCATATAAAATCGCAGTCCACTTCCAACCAAAGGTTGTTATACAAAGAACTTTTCCGTCCACATCGATACTTCTAACGTACACATCATCACACGCGATCTGAACCTAGTAGATGACCTGAAAAGCCAACATCGATGCAACGTAGTGCTGGGCATTTTGGCCGTCGGCTGCTATGATGAACTATTGTGCACCAGGGAACTTGAGAACTTGAGGAAAATCCTCGAGAAGTTAGGCATGCAGCCTTACAATACCGCAAAGGTCCTACGCAATGCAGCCTACAGCGCCGCGACCCACTCCGCAACCATCCTGTGCAGACACTTTGAGTACAATTAAATGTGTTAATAATTTATTACTTATGCAATCAAAACCACGCAATTCCTGTATTTAACTGTTACCTATCTGTTGAACCTATTTGTTTGTGCAATACTGTTTGTAATGGGTGTACAGATACTATTTCATGTCGCAAATCAGAATTGTAAAATTCAGGTGAGCCTTGAGAAAATAAATGTATGAACCAGCGATGTTATAAGGCTTACCTAATTATTGACAATAAAAACTTTAAAATTTAATACAAAAAGACGTAAATTAGAGGTTTATTATCTTCACTTTTTTAAATGTTGCCATAAGAAATTAGAACTTAAAAAACTCATGTAATCATGCCATTTGATGCATGCCCAACAATATAATTCTTCCCCAAAAGTGTTAATTATAGTGTCCGAGTCTCCCGAATTATAGTATAGTTAAGATTAGGTGTATAGTTCACGTCATCGGCGTTTTTAAGCATTTTTGTGCATTGATTGGGGTTGGTATTGCCGGGGTACGCTTAAGTCGCGCATGCTCAGCAACTAGAGATCTACGCTAGAACAGAGAGAATATCAGACACGATGAAGAAAAGAAGAGTAACCTTCAATGGACACATCAAAAGAATGAACGAACTAAGACTGACAAAGAAACTTTTCAATTACTTCGACAAAAACCCCAAAAACAGCTAACTTGGATCATGGTGGTCAGGAAAGATATCAAAGAAATGAAAATAGATGGAGGGGAGGTGGAGAATAGAAAAGAATTAGGAGAGAAGATCAGGGGATTCGGGAGTTTCCAAGAAAGGGCAAAAGAGAAGACTGCAGCAAAATGGACAGAAGAAAGAAAAAAAAACAGCATGGAGAAAAATGAAAGAGTACTGGAAGAGAAAAATGAGAAAAGAAACATAATTATGGGAAACTAATTCAGGTGGTCCCTAGTCGGCCTAAATCGAAAAAAAAAACACGTTTATATCAATGTTTTCCATTCATTCTTTATTTTCATGCGATTCATTATACTGGCATGTAATAATTTATTTAATTTGCCGAATATCGACTATCGAGGTTAGCAGCTCTATTTAATTCACTTCCAATGAATTCAGAGATAATAATTCAGAGAAACTATTGAATGGAATATGAATTCATTTTAATCTGTGCCCGCCAAGATAAGAACAAGACTAAGAGATAAATTTCACTAATGATATTGATACCTACCGGAAGAATTTTGACAATTTTTGAAGCAAGATAATTTATTATATTATATCCATAATCGATGTTTAATAACGAGGATAAATTCGGACTAAATAACCATCAATTGCAATCGCCGAAAAAGTTACCCCCATCCTAATCTCTTCAATACTTTTAAAAGTAGTTTCAAAGCGGAATTTTTTGAAAATTGTCACAACTGTAGATACCAATGCCAACATTGCAAATCTCTCACCGATGCAATTTCGCCTTCCACCCAAAAATGGAAGATACGCAAAGCGATGACGATTTTTAACTGCTTCTGAATCGGGTGCAAAACGATGCAAAGCACAAACAAAGATACGAAAAACTGTTGGCACATGTATCAACCCCCTAAAAATTAAATAAACCTGAGCGGAAAATATTTATAGATTATATGTTTTACAGCAAATATAAAGTTAATTATTTCCGGAAGTAAATTCTGTGCGTCGTATTGTCCATTGTCAATCAATTGAAGGATGAGATCTATAAAGAGAAATTCTTCGTATTTATCATCTATGGGGCCTTCTTTAGATCTATCTTCGTGTTTCTTCATTTTTTCAGTAAGTATCTAAAAATAATTTACCTTATTTCATATTTTCAAACTATTCTTAAACGTATGAAATTCAAATGTACATCATTTGCTATCCTTCTCAAAGTGATGTTACAATCATCCACGATCGTATCTTTAGTTAAAAATTTAAAATATTTTAAAATACTAAAGATATCTGAGATATTTTTTGTCAGAATTGTCTTCAATGCTTCCATGAAGTCCTTACATCTGGCATCGTTTACTAATCCAAAAGCAGAATCTGGAATGGAAATGTCACATGATTTCATAAGATTAAAAGATGAGGAGGATACCAAAGAATTTCTGGACATTTATCTCTTCAGAGAGATCATAGATGTTAAAAACTTGTCCGACTTTTTCTTCCAACTTTTGGGATAAGATCATGTCATGTTTTGTGAATTTCCCGGTATAGAAATTAAGAATACGTTGGTTAAATCCAGCGTTGAGAAGTTTTCGGCGGTTTTTCCAAACATGATCTAAATTGATAGTAAAATCATACAGTTTTCTTTGTTTTTCTTGTAAAAGCATATAATTTACCTTTAGCAAGAAATAAACCTCCTTGAAAAACGTCAACACTGTCGAAGTAGTACGGTTTATTCAAACATTTATCGTTTGTTAAACAATTTTCTAACAAATCGACGTCATTTAGGTAGTAAACTAAAGTAGAGCCAAGGTATAATACGCCAAACTTTGAGGTAAAACTTAAAGCTACATTTATGATGTCTAAAATATCTTTCATCGATTATTAGAATGAAGGACAATTTGAATAAAATTCATAATTTAGTCTTTAAAAATTATGAGCATGTCCAATCAATGGATAATAGGAATATCCTGGCGGATTTTCGAAATTGGAAGGCAGTTTGTAAAATTTTCTATTGTTCCACCACAATTGGCTTAATAGTAAAAGAAGCGTTGTTGAAATAGATATAGCCAGAGCTAATAATATATTTGCTGTTGTAAGTTCCATTGTGACATTTGGAGACTTGTTATTCTAATAATTAGTTTGAAAGTATGCTAGCGCTTATATACATAGAGTATGTAACTTAAAGATTTCAAGATAACTAGAATAACTTCCAAAAGGATTATCAATAAGCTTAATGAGCTAAAATACTGATAGCCAAATAACTTGGCAATAATATACTTGGAGAAACGTACATATAAATTTTCGTCCTTCATAAGTAGAAACTAGTTAATTATTACTAAGGCGCAATCCCTGTGTCTTTCAGGGACTATATCAAAAAATTTCGGATTGACAAACGGATAGTCGCTCATTGCGATGTGTTATTGGTTTCGATATATATTGGTACAGATTGACATTTAAATGGGACAGACTGAAATATATAATATCTCCTCATATTGTACAATATACATATTTCTGTATCGATTTTGAATAAGGAATGGCTAACATATTCTGCGGTTGTTCATATCCCTAATAGTAGAACACGTATTCCAGGTACTCCAGTACTGAAATGTGTACATAGTGCTATAGATCTGCGAGCGCGACGGCAGCAAATAAATCTTTAATATTTTCACATAAAATAGTCGTAAAAGAAATATAGTGTACAACTCGTATAGAATGATATATATTTCTATTGGTGCGCTTGCTCCCAACATGGCCAAATTCTTCGTTTCCACACTCGTATTGTTATATACTATTTTCTACTAGGATATACTAATTATCCGTTGATTGGACATGCTCATAATTTGAAAGGTCATGAAGGTAAAAACTAAATTATGACTAAATGACGTCAATTTGTCTTCGATTATCCACGCTTTATTTAACTTCTAATGATCAAGGAAACAATGTGTTTATTTCCCATTGGAGCAAATATTCCTAGGCAAGCAAATGATGATGTGAAAATCGGAAAGTATGTGTTCCCAAAGTATAGTGTTCTAATTTGGAATATCCTAAGCATACATCGATCTTCGAAGCAATATCCGAATCCTTTAAAACTCGATCCGGAATGTTTTGCACCCGATGCAGAAGCTATTAAAAATTGTAATCGATATACGTATCTTCCATTTCGGGTGGAAGGCGAAATTGCATCGGTGAGAGATTTGCAATGTTGGCATTGATATCCACAGTTGTGTCAATTTTCAAAAAAATTCGCTTTGAAACAACTTTTAATAGTGTTGAGGAGATTAGGATGGGGGTAACTTTTTCTGCGATTGCAATTGCAATTAAATTCATGTTAACACAATCCCTTAAACAATCCCTAAACTCATCAAATTTACAATCTGAATCACTGTGAAGAAACTTTTATATGGAAAATGTATTTCATATCTCAAAAATGTATGAACATAAAAATTGAGAATTCCTTGTTTAAAAGTTACATTGAATATTTTCCTTTTAGCTTTCCATATATCAACTAAATAAAAATAAATAAACTAAATACAAATATTTATATACACAGTTTTAAAATAATTCTTTCGGGAGTATTTTTAAATGAGTACCGGGGTTTTCACAGTTTATACTATTTATACCATGAGAGATAAAATCATAATGTAAAGTTCCTCTTCCACATCTAGTATGTGTAGTATTCAATAGATGATTGTTTTGCACTAAATGAGTTCTTAATTATCCTTCATCCATCACGCCCAGGACCCCCTTGGCCTGAGAGGTAGGTTGCGCCCGATTACCTTATAACTTTGAAGGTACGAATTTTCATTAAATTTAGAATTTATTGGTTTAATTTGAACGAATTAATATCTTGTGGCCTAGATGATTATCAAGAAGTTGAAAACAACGCCAAAATTGTGTCAGATCTGCTATACGATATCCTTTACACATCGTGTTATATGATATAACACACCCTCTTTGTTTATATAGAGCAACATGAATTTATTATACCTGTTGCGAGCAGCAACATCAACCCGCGAATTAACGCGAATCTTCTATTTTTAGTAGGTTTTGTGGACTACCCGTCCGATGCAAATTCTTGTAGATGTTAAAGAGAGAAGTAGATGTTTTGGGAGTAAAAATGTGACTCACTTTATTAAACATAATTCTTAAAACGAAAGTTTATCTTGATCTCGCCTCCGCCCACGACTTTGATCGGGAGAAGGCCAATAACACCCTCTAACAGCGGCATACCAAGCCGGGCACACCGCCCACAATCATATCTCGTGGCGCGCTCTGCCTGTCTCACTCTCTCCTGCCCACATGGTGCCTCTCTGCTCGTAGCTACACACATGCAGCTGGGCACGCATGTGCCATTACGCTTGGCCGTGATAAGATGTTTTCCAGACGCTCAAGGCGCCAAACGCTTCATGCATCCACTTAAACCTACCCCAAGAGCATCTTGTGCCTCTATGTTCTCTTTATTAACCACTTGACGACTCAGGGCTTACAAAAAACGTGAAAACATGTGGTGTAGATTAAACAGTTCAAAAGTTCTTTCACGCCAGACTAAATATAGATAATTTGGCGACAAATATAAAAAAGGGTTCAAACTTGCCTCGCCGTTTTCAACAATACAAAAAGCACCATCAAGTAGGAATGTCAACTTTTCACAAAGTATCGATACTTTTAGGTAATAATACTTTTGAAACTTCGATACTTTGGATGCCCAAGTATCGAAGAAAAGTATCGATACTTATTGGTATCGAAAATACCCATTGGCGTCATCGGGCAATATATTTTCAACTTATTTTTTACTCGTTACAGTAATTTTCTGGTATATTATCGATTATATATTTTTCTGATGGTACTACATTTTGAGAATGAAAAATATCGCGGTAATTCCTAAATAATAAAATTAATGCTTGTAAAATTACTGATGGAGTAAATTAAGGTCAAACTAAGTCTTTATCAGAAAGTGGCAAAATTTAAAGGAATTTGAATTGTAGGGAAGTATGGATACTAAAATAATGCAACAATGCCATTATTTTAAAACCGGATCTAGAAAAGACCGATTCGATACTATCGATAAATATCGAAAATAGTGACGATAAAAGCTGATAAGTATCGTCACGTGGTATCGATACTTATCGATACCGATACTTTTTTTGAAATGCCAACCATTAGGAACATCATCAAAAACGCAATATGTCTGCCTGGAATGTATACAAGGTATTGGTTCCTTTGGCCAAATATGGAACTGATCTATTTTCAAACTTCACATATTAAAAAAAGTATACAAATATATTTTTCATCCATAGGAAGAAAACACTCCCGGTATGGTGCTGACACAGGCACCCGTCCCGGAACGAGTTAAAAGTATTCCCTGGATTCATAACAAGACATTATGTCCTAAAGTCGTCGAAGAGGAGTTCTATGAATCCTGCAGACTATGTTAAGAGAACGCGAAGACGACCGTGCACATAATTTGCTCGATCTCAGCAAAAGTTTAGAGAACTGGGCGGGTTTCCGTCCAAGGTTGTTGTAACGTTCAAAAATAACCCATATCTCCTTTCTTCTTAAGCAGTCGGGGCATCATAATAGATCAATCAAGTCGCAGATCACAATAGTATCCTTTAACCTATAATATATACAAAAAATATAGGATATCAGTTTGCTATATTTGCATTTTATGTAGTCACAATTGTTTCTTTGATTTTAGCAATTATATTTACAAGAATTCAATCTTCCAAGGATATTTTTCCTGTCGTCCAGGATAATTCCTCGGTGAGCAACAACCAGCATGTTATAGCGTCATCCAGGTATTGTATAATCTTAGAAACTTCACCCGAAATTATGAATAAACACTTTAATATCATACAAATTTCAAATACTTATAAACCCTACCTTGTCCGCTGGTCCATATTTATTTATTTAATTTTAATACATTTAACAACATAGTTGAGACATTTGATTTTTTTACGTTACGTTATATGTTCGTGTGACTTCGAAGGCACTTTCGGTGAAGCTCATGCCACCTCATGGGAATTCCAGGTATTCTCATGCATTTTTTACCAATTAAGTAGAATGTACTACCGAAAAAGCGGAATAAATTTATATTGGCTCGCGGGTTCTGATTCCATTCTTTAGGATTTGTCCCTTATAAGCGATTATCCCAATTGGCAGATGACCTGATTAAGCAGAGTCTACATTACTTATATTAGGGCGCTTTGCACTCATTTATACTTTGTTTCTTGTCAAGGGGAAGGAGAAATATAAAAATAAATTAAATTGGGAACTAGAAACAGTTAGTAACCTTAGATTGTCTCTAAACGTTAAACGATTCTAATGGTATACACATTATAAAATATAAGACTACTTAAGGTCCAATCAAGTGGCGCAGTGGTATGGTCGATGACCATATTTATCCTTCTTATCAATAGTGTTAGCCTCTAATATGACTAATTACATTGAAAAAGAATTGAATAGAGAAAAAATAAAACTACTTATGAAGAACAAGGATGTCAAACTCAAAATTTAAGGACTGATCAATTGGTTCATGTCAGTGTACCAATTGATCAGTCCTTTAATTTAGGCGGCAATGTTAATAATTATATGAAGAAACAAATAGACGTCTTAAACGGATGTCCCAGTTAAAGTCAACTTGACGAGAGGGGGTCCCCACGACTTGACACTTCAGATCTTGGATAAATACGAACTGGATAACCCTCAACAGAATCAAGGGTGAAGGTTTGAAAGGCGTCTCAAAACGAAATTTCTTAAACATTGCAACAACCAGCCTTATCAATGGCTGGATGTTGCAATTTTTAAGAAATTTCAAAACGATGACGATTCTTCGCTGCTTCCGACTTAAGAGCGAAACGTTCCGCATCAAATTTTAAAGGATTCGGATAAACCTTCGGAGACCTATGAACACCTATTGCATTTATTGCAATAATACTGTCCTTCGAAAAGATATATTTTCCTAAAATGCAAAATAACTCATACTTGTATTCGTATTATTTATAATTTGTAGCAAATATGTTGTAACCCATTACCTATTTTTACATCGTCCATTACTTTCTTATACATAATTCAAGCTCATAGCCATTTGAAGATAAATCAATTTTTGGTAACCTGAGTAGCGAAAAGGACGATTTCCTGTTACTTCAACAATTTCCTGGTACACTTTTTCCTGTGGAAAAAGTCAAGTTATATTATGATTTTGAATGGGTTTCGTAATAAAGATTATCTGAATGTCAGGATTGCTAAACATAAACATAGAAACGAAAATCGACTGGAACAACTTTCAACTAAAGTCTATTTAAACTTATGTTAAAACTAAAGTCAATTTAAAGAAAAATGTACTGCAAATATAAACGTGTTCAATTCCCCCTTAAGGTTTCTAATATAATACTTTTCTTGTTTGATGCACTTTAAAATATGGTCTATAAAAATGACTTCCTTATTTTCGTCATTTTCATTATGAGGGATTCTCTTTGTAGAAATATTTTTCTTCCAATTTTCTTTTATAATCTAGAAACCGTGAAAAGCGAGAGATTTCAGACTGTCTAGGATTGGAGTTATTCCCGTTTCTTGATAGAGAAGAAGGTTGGAAAGATTATGAAGCATATTATTGCATATAACATTTAAAGGGGGAAGCAATAGTAAAGGGTAGAAGCATTATCCAGAACTGGTAGACATATTAATTTAGACTTTAATACGATTATCCCAATTCAGTCCAGCATTTCGGCTGGAGAGGGTTGAAAACAACTTAGCCGGTTTCCTTTCGCTGTTCTTATTTGTTGGTTGAAATTTAACTGGCTGTCAATCATAACACCCAAATATTTGACATTACTCCTTGGCTTAACAATTTCATTATTAATAGTTAGAGTGGGTGAATGAGCTGATACACGATGATTGAAAATAACAAATTGTGTTTTGTTTGCATCGCCACTTTCCAAACCAAACCAACACTTCTTAAAGGGGCACCTGCTTAGCCGAAATTGCTTTAGGATGGATGGTTGCATGTTTGATTAGGGATTATGAACGTTGAAGTGCTAGTTGCAAGTAAAAGTTACATAAAGGATGATAAAGGATAGAAAGGAACCTTGAGGAACAACTTGGCTTACAAGGAGAGTCCACGCCCTGAAATCTCGAACCCGACACTATTTTTACTTTTGCGAAACTCATTTGACAGGACGTGGACTCTCCTTGTTAGTGATATAAACCTAGATAGGCTAGTACCTACTTACACCTGCAACGACCACGAGTCCAAACAGGATTTGATAATTAAAATAAGGTGCAAAGGACAATTGATGCTATGGAGACGACGGAGAATGCCATGCGGAGTCGAACGCGTTTTTAATATCCATGAAAACTGCTCAGGAATGGTGATTCTTGTTCTGGCGAAACTTTATGATATTGGTAAGAATCATTAAAGGATGGATTGTGCTAACTTCGGGTAAAAATCCAAACTGAGAAGATGGATATTCTTGAATAGCTTCATAAAGTCTGCATTTAATAATTTTTTCACACTTTGGCCAAATTTGGTATTAGACCTATGAGACGGTAGTTGGAAATAATTTAACGGTCCGTGCCTCGCTTCGTAAATAATATAGTAATGCCAATTTTACATTCCAGGAGGTAATCATAATTTTGAATACAAAAGTTGTAGACTTTCAACATGAATCCATGAACCAAGCTGTCTTAAAATGTTAAATCGTGTCCAGGCGCTGTATTCTTGCCACTGCTCAGAGCTTCATAATATTCCGTTTCATTTACATCAGGAAAGTCAAAGAAATGGTGATTGATTTGCGGGGTATATACATTATAAAACATAATTCAACTTGTCCATAAAATCCAACAAAATGTAAGCTTGTAGGTAAAATGGATTGAGATTGAGTCAGCATTGCATTACAATCAGCTACGGTTGTATCAAATATATTAAATGATTTAGAATAACTTTAGAATAACAGTTTCCTAAATTATTCCATATATTCATCACATCTGGTATCGGTACTAACACCAAAAGCGTAATCTATGAAAAAATAAATGATTAATGTTACACCGATTTTCATAAATAGATAAATTACTGAAGAATTTCTGAAAACTTATCCAACATTCTTCTCTAATTTTTCAGCAAATTTCATATCAAACTTAGTAAATTTATCAGTGTAAAAATTAAGTTTTAGTAAACAAATATGATAAAGTATCGTTAGGTTAAATGTAGATAAAAATAAACCACCTTCAGTACACTTTATAGCATCAAAAAAGCTGGATTTGTTTATACATCGATCGCTATTCTATTGGAATAAATCGATGTCATTTAGGAATTATAACAATTGAGGACCCAGATAAAGGACGCCATATTTTGATTTAAAACTGAGCGACATTTTTACGATATCTGGAAATAGTTGAACTATTATCGTTTAAAACTATGTTGTGAATATA
>JAODAC010039458.1:0-12228 GCA_027575185.1 Mimaenictus wilsoni | reverse complement strand
CGGGTAGTCCACGAATCCTGCTAAAAATAAAAGATTCGCGTTAATTCGCGGGTTGATGTTGCTGTTCGCAACAATCACAAAGAGGTTCGAGCATTTGGGCGACGGTCATACTTCATGACAATATGATGGTAGTAGTGCGTTCGAAAATGTAAACATCTCTTAACAAAATGTTCGCAGCCCAATTCCGATGATCCCCAATTTTAATAATACTTTCAAAAGCTATCTATAATTATCTATCCATGAGTTAATAGACATGCTAAAAATTTAGCCCGATCCATATTTGCCCCACCTTATTATATCAAAATCAAGACTGTACAAGTAATTAGAAGAAGTATAACGACATAAACCAGTATTCTCAAAAAGAAAACGCGTTTCTCGCTGGATGTAATCACGCCAGACTCAATTTCAACGCACTCGCCTGGCAGTAGTAATCAACGTCTGCTTCATTCGCGGCAGAATTCGCAAAACCTCCGCCGCTCACCGTGCGTTACGTTGCGTTTAATTAATGAGAAAGTCGATCAAACAAATGACCCGCCATTTGCATACACAATTTGTCTGGTGCTGGTGGCGGACGCGTCGGACACTTCGCTGGTCGCTGGTAGGCAGCACGTAAATCGATGGATATGCGTGGGCATCTCTGAATTCGGTGATTGACTGCCGCCGCCGACGTTCTCGGGCTTTCTAACATGCGCGTCGACAGGGCGCGGACGCGAAAACAATAGCTTGTCAGCCGGAGACAATAACGACACGCACGCACACGCTCGCCCGCGACTACACGCGGCGATGACAGGCATTCGCGAAATGCAAATCGAAAAGCAATTGAAACAAATAGGGGAAGTGGGTCACACCCGTGCGCATGAATCAGTGCCTGCACATGATGCATGTATGCGTTACGCAACACCGGCCGGAAAAATCGCATTTCCACTGCGGCTCGGCGAATTGCGTCGACACGCGCCCGCATAATTGCGCGTACGTGCGTGCGCGCATTTCCCGCGGTGCGTTTACCTGCACGTTGGCCAACGCTCCCTCATCCCACGTACGCCGATGTTTACTAATTAATCGCGGCGCAATTCTGCTACGCGCAACGCCGCGGCGTGCTTAAACACACCGGCGTATTTCTGCAAATCGTGGTGTTTATCGCCGTTTTACGAAGTGTTTGTTTAACTTTCGGTTGCACGAACGGATGTTATTGAGCGGCGCAAAAGTGCCGAAAAAACGCGTGCGGGCTTTTGATGCCGATTGTTTTTCACTTTGCACTTTGCGAGACTGCAATAAAGTGTTTTGAACGGATTTCAAAATCCGCAAATAAACCATTCGCTGCAACAAAGTTTGATTTTATATAAAGTCGATTCTCCGCTTAATCGGAGTTAATAATACGTTTGTTCCGATTAAGAGGTGTCCCAATTATCTGAAACTCAATAGAACTTGAAAAAGATGAATGAATGACTTTGTAAAATTAAATTTTTGATATTTGATACTTGAGCTGCTGCTATTGAAGTAATTTGTTTCGGGTCGCTGACGTGACTCACTTAATTGTTCGCAGATGAATAGCCAAGTATTTAATTTGTTAGGCCGTTGCCATAGAACAGTCAATACTGAATATTCCTCATGATTTGACACCGTTGACGATATTCCGCGAACAGGCGACTTGACCTAAAGTTGTTTATATCAAAATGGGTAAGTAGACCCTGGGGCATGTACCTGCATGCGGATGCGTAACAACTATATTATAGATTGTGCCATTGCAACCAGATCCATATTTTTTGATTTGTAATATTAGGTACTGGTCGCATGATCAATTAAAGATGGACCTCTCTTATGGAAATTGTTGTGTGCCTGTTTGCTTGTTGATATTTTGTTGGTTTTGAATGTATAATATTGTGACTTGTGCGAATGTTATCTCTTTATGTACTTCACATTGAGGTTTTTAAATATTTCAAGGAAAGGTTGTCGTTTTCTATTTTATGTATTTCAATTTAAGGTTTTGATTCTTATTGTAATGTTAGAGAAAGTTAAAAGGTTGTTTTATGGCTCTCAACCTTGCTGAAATTCAGACAATTGCTATTTTTCGAAAATACGCTTGTACTTCAATTAGTTATCCCTTGCGGCTGTATCCTGAAAGTCCGAAATTGCCTTATCCTCTTGACTTTTCAAGTACGGTTGACCGCACATTCATTGTTAAGTTAATCGTTTACAACACCGAAAAAATATTATACGCACTGGGTATTGCAAACCCGGTTTTTCTACCTGGCCGCGCTATTAAAAGAGGGAGACTATTCGTCGCGCTCACTTTCACTATCACTCGGCATTCGTCCCTTCGTCCGAGCTGGGCTTGTCACGCCAGCGCGTCGCCGACGCCTTCGGGGTTTCTTTGTTATATCTATCTATTTGTTATATACAAGGAACTCGGGTTCGATTCCCGATAAATGTAGAACAGGGGTGAGCAACCGTTTTCTTCAGCGGGCCAAAAATATGCAAAAAGTTTATCAGGTCCTTGTTAATCAAAATCAACAAGAATAGAAAAAAAACATATTTATTATGAGTTTTACCGCGCTATACCTTCGGAAACACTTCCACTATCGACTTGAAATTTGCAACAGCAATCTGCTTAAGACTATTTCCAAAAATATATTTTTGGATCTGGCAAATGAGGTTCATCTCTTAATAAAAAACAATGAAATGACCTGATTCATTGAGAATTATTCTTCTTCTTCTTGCTGATTTATGGCTCTTGGCGACAAGGCCCTCTGAACCAGAATGAACTCCACATTAAAGAAGCAGGTTATGTATCAACTTAAACTGATGACATTACTGACAGCAGAACGGCGGAAGTATGAGTGAACGTTCAAATAATGACATTAAATTTTAAAAGGTGATTTATTTGAAAATTCCCTTTTTAAATACTTAAAAAAGGCAAAAGATTTAAAAGAATAAAAGGCTCTACTCATGTCCTTAGCCATATTAAAATGGGAAGAGAAAGAAACGTTTTATTCTGTGTACGATGTTCATCGTGTACAGTTGTAAACACATCACATTGTTACCATGACAACGAGCACGTGTGATGTTCACAATGATGTCATGATAGTTACCATGTAATTATGACACGTACCAGAGACGGCTCAATTATATGAGTAACGTGAGCACAGGCAGGTCAGGAAAGTTATGACACTAGTCATTATAATAGACAAGTCTGTGCTGTAGACTACCATTAATCGAGACACCTGATAATCGGGGCAACCACTTGTAAGGAACAAATCCCTAAGAACTAGACATGGCACACGATGATGAAATATCGATATTTGTCAAAATCGATATTTCCAAATTTTCGATATATCGATAACAAAATATCGTCTAGGAAATATCGATATTATCAATATCGATCAAATCGAAATTGCACAGGAGCGCCATCTGCATATGGACTAATTACAGTTTCCAACAATCTGAAGTGATCATTAATTCACATGGAATCCCAGACTCATACACCGGCTACAGCAGTGTTCCTAATCTGTATCCGTGATTTTTTATTATTGTTAATCTTATGATAACGACGAAAATCGATATTTAAAGTAATACTAACAATAATAATAATAATAATACATATATAGATCTATCAATCTTTCCACCAAATATAATAGTTGCAATTATACATACAAGTAGTAATATTATAATTGCAACACTATCAAAAGATCGATGTTGATCTTAATCTTATGATTCCAACGAATATCAATGGATTAAGATTTATTATGAAGGATATTATAGGTCCTAAAAAGAAAAATTGCCAATTTTGAACTTCTCAGATGGCGGTTACGTCAATGACATGTGAAAACGATATTAAAAATTTCGATATCGATATATCGATATTATGAAAAATAAAATTATCGATAAATATCGAAATTTTGAGACCGGTATATCGATATTTATCAATATCGATATTTTTTGACATGTCTACGAAGAACGGAATTGAAACTGACTAAGTAACATTTTTCAACGTTCTATTCATTTTCGAATAATTTGGATTCGGCTTAATCGGGACGAAACATACTTGTCCCGTAGCCTCCCAATTACCAACTAGATCACTAATTTTTTCAGCATATTCCTTACTGAATTTGCAATAGTTTTTGTTTGAACATCTTGAGGCACCCTCATTTGTACTGATCCACTGAAAATTTCAAACTAATTTGCGTCATATAAACAATACATGTAAAGGAGAAGAGGCCCTCTCAATTTTTTTATGGATATCTCTAATAAAATATGTCTGCGATTTTTTACCAACTTCACAGCGGTGTAAACGGAATCTACAGTATTCCGAGAAACAACAAGAATAATCGACAGTTCCAGTTATTAAAAACATCACTTTATTATAAGTTTATTGATCACTTTAATTTCAAGTATATAAACGTAAAATATTCAAATCTCGCCACTTACGCAATAGATCGACGTGTAGGCTGTCATTATAGGCATGTAGGACCTCATCACAGACGTGATTCCGCCTTCCTCTATGACCACCGAGCATCACCGCCTGGCTGGGAAAACTGGTTGCCGAGCACGTTGAGCACGGCCGGTAGAACCACCAGCCATCCGATTAGTTGCGTCGCTTCAAAACACATCGCGCAACCGGCATATCAAGCAAAACCAACAAAAAAAAAAAACAAAGTAGCGCGTTGTTTTTGTTTATAACCGTGGCGCAAAAAAAACGAGACCGTACAGTGGCGAGTTGTACGCGGAGTGCATGTACTCTTGTATGTATCACCAGGAATACCGCGCAATGCCGTGCTCAAGGACGTGTACACATCGCGATCGACACGCTCGATTTGGATGGCCACGAAGACGAGCCTCACGCAAGTGCGCCCACTTCGTGAACCGAAAAACACGTGCTTAATTTTAATAATTTTTTTTTGTGGGTTGTAATGAATATCATTTTGCTCATTTTAAGCACTTCTATAGTTGTAGCAGTAATCACATGAGTATAAAACTGTGGTTTTCAAAATGTTTTGGACATTTAGCTGTGATACTCACTGGTAAGAAGTTAGCGAACCTTCCAGCACACCATTTCATCTATCTACATTTTGTAATAAGTATTTAATCGAAAGTCGGCGCTCCATAAAATCATATTGCATTTTGTATCTATCGGAAGATAATAAAGACTCGTTTTTTATTAACATAATTTTATTAACATTAAATTAAATAATGTGCAAATTGTTGATTTAATTACAATTACAGCATGTGGTGTTTACCACATGCTGCAATGAATTGCTTTTTTTTAGCTGGTGACAGTTAATTAAAGGTGTCCCTGATGGGAATTAACAAGTAGGAACGAAAAATAGACCATAATAATTGTGACCAGGAGTCTGAGGCCCCCTCCCTTGAAACGTCAATTAAATATGCTCTCCTAAGACGAAACCATAATTGTAAGGAATTTCATTCTGCGCATTGTAAGAAAATACTACCATTGTTGTAGCAGTTATGTTTGGGTCTAAACAGCAGTTTTCAAAATGTCTAAAATTCTCGACGTCTATTCAAACTTTCCTAAGGGGACCCCTTAGGAAAGTTTGAATAGACGTGTGTCTATAAATAGCTAACAAAGGGGTAGTGCAGAGGGAGGGAGACCCTCCGTTCGAGACGTTGGTCAAACCAGCTTCATATGGGGGTCCCATCGTCAGATACATCGATAAAATTTCGTTCGATACGTCAATTATGTCTGCTCTCCTTCTAGGACGTTGATAAAAGTTTGCCTCCTCTGAAACTCTCCTCTTCGGATGCCCCTTCTGGGACGTCGATAAAATTTGTTTCAATCTAGAGGATGGGGGAGGGGGAGTCTGAGACCCCTCTCCCGAGGGCAGGACCTTCCATTAGAGGCGTAAATTAAATCCGCTCTCCTAAGCAGATAAAAGTTGACCACCTCGGAGATTCCTCTATAGAGGACTCCCGTATGCGACGTCAATCAAATCTGCTCCCCTTGTGGGACGATAATAAAATTTGCACCATCACCGAGGGACCCCCCATCCCTCCGAGAGGCGGATCCTCCGTTCGAGAAGTCATTTACATCAGTTCTCCTGAGACGGCGATAAAATTTGAGTTCCTTTGACAGCCCCCACTTCGAGCACGCGTCTTCAAAAAAACCTACTCAGATTTGCTCAATCAATTGGGACCCTGACTTCTAGAGTCTAAGACCAAGACATAGGAACCCTTTTGTGGGAGATCCATTTATGGGATGAGCAGATAAGACAAAATCACTGGGAAAATACGCCCGATATGAGTCAGACAAAACGTCTACTAAAACCTTATTACAACCTAAAGGTACTCGAACTATCGAGGATCTAGTTAAAAACATTCACTGAACTCATAACAGGTCATTGTGTCCTAAAGTATCATCTGAAATAAATGGGAAAGGAGTCCCATGAAACATGCAGGCTGTCACAAAGGACGCAGAGACGTCCGAGCTCTTGCAGATCGTGCAAGTCAGCGAAAACTTTGAGATACAACCTACTTGGCAATGAGTTCCTATCAGCCGAGGAAGCGGAGGGGTTACCAAGAAGGTTGTAATGTTCATACACAACCTAGGGCTCTTTTCATTTTAGGCAGTTGGGGCAGAACAATAGATCAATTTGGGGGCAGTTCACAAGAGGTTTGCTCCCTCACCTGCCTCCTATAACCTATAAGACAGACCAAACTATGTATACCTTCTTTTTTGGTAATCTTGTTAAAATATTTTGACGGCCCCGCCAGGACCCCAGTTTAAGAACCACTGCTATAAAATATCACAATTGCTGGATATATTCTTGACTTTAAAGTACGGTCGTTCTTACTACTAAAATCAGCCACTGTGCACCGGGGGGCGAAAAAAAAGTGCAAGTTGCATTAAAAACGCAGCGTCGGTTCGAGTTTATCTAATTATAGACAACCGGATCAGTCGCGCATGCATCGCGCATCGCAGAATACGCGAAAAAGCAACACAAAGCCGCACAACATAGTGCGCCCCGCGTAGACACGCTAACCAAACGCGCAGCAATCAACGGCAGAGCCGCATTTTCAACGCGATCGCACAAACAAACACCGCTAAATGCGTGCTGCTTGTGATTCTGACCTGTCTATGCACATGTCGCACATGATTAGTAACGAACTTTCTGTATTCGACACAATCTACGACGCAAAATGTATGTACACCTAGTTTTGCAGGCGAGTGCAATCGTTCAAGTGCACTAAACACACCGCAATAACTCTTGGTAAAGTCAACTCTGGACTCGCAACAAGTGCCATGTCGCAGCACATTTCACCCACCGCAACTACACTGCGCCGAGTACGCGAACACATGGTGGGATGGCTTTTAAAATGTTTTGTCAAATCAATGCTATTTTATATGCTTTATAATGTTGGAGAAAAGGTTAATATAGTAAAAGACATTTTACGAATAAATGTATTTGATAAAATGATATGAAAGCAACCAGTTTGAGACTAGCGTAAAAGTGATCGTAAACTGGCCCATATAAGGTTAATGTCAATTTCATAAATTACTAAATCTTAATATTCCCATTTTTTGAGTGCGATATATAATCGAAAACAACTGAGTTAATGCGTTTTATAAAAAATTGCTCGTATGGAGGCTAACAAGGGGAGGCCCCGGAGTCGACACCTCAGGTTGGCATTAAAATTGGGATACAAGTAGAATAAGAGACTAGATCAGTGGTTTTCAGCCTTCCAGCTAGTACTGGTACTATTTTTGTACTATTTTTGCAGGTATTAGCCAAGGATAATTTTGTATTTTTTTGTTTGATTTACTGTGCACACACTACTACGGTCATTAGCTCTATTCAACTATTTTTCAGTGTAATTAGTAGAGTAGAGAATAATACTATTGATAAGAAGAAAAATTCACTTTACTATGCAACCCCAGCGAGAAGCTTACACGGGTTCCCGTGGTCAGTAGCCATTGACCATACCTCTGCGCCACTCGGCTAATCGACAATTTTGTATTCTATTGAAATTTGTTAAAAAGGTGACGATTGTCTATATAGGTATTAGCGCTTTCAAATTATTATTTGAACACGATACTGAAATGTGTACATTGTATACCAGGAGTAAAAAAATATATATTTGTCTATGGTGAAAACCGGGACCTGTGGAATGGTGGTTTGTGGTCATAGGATAGGATAGGAGTAGTTTAAAAGTATCGATCATCTTTATATTCAAGTTCGATTTATTGATACTTCAGGTGTCAAAGCCTCTTTTAAAAAAGGCGGGACTTTAGACATGCCGGATAAATTATTTTAAAACGGGACCTGCGATGACCTACTATACTGGTATAGAAACTTGCAAAGTGGGTCAATTGGGGTGATTTATATATTTCTATATATTCATAGCTCTGCCTTTCATAGACGAAGAGGTTAATTAAATTATATTTGCCTCCGTTGAAAACTGGGATACATGGGATGGTGGGTTGTGGTAAGATGTATAGGGTTGTTTAAATGTATCGGTATTTTACGTCCGTTCGATTTATTGACCCTGTAAGTATCAAGGTACCCCTGGTACCCTCTATTCAAAAAGGAGGGACATTTTAGAAGCTGGGAAAATTGTTTTAAAACCTACTATCTGAAGCATTCCTATTCGTTTCAATTGTGTCAAACAATTGGGACAATTTATACATTTCTATATATATATATCCATAACTGTGCCCTTAAATTGGGAGCTTCCCCAGGATTGCCCTTAGGGGTCCCAAAGGAGGCGCGAGAATTTACAAACTAAACCAAGAAATTGAAGGGTCATACATGATTCAGAGGAATGAGAACAAAGAAAGTACTCGAGCTGACGAATTTTATACCTAAAACAGTGCGGTAAGTCCCTCATTAGCCGAAGCAAGTAATTAAACGGCAACACATGCTTCAGAGGTATCAAAATCACTCAAAAGTCGCTCGAACTGAATGATTTTTATACCTAAGAAAGTGCGGCAAATCTCTCAATATCTGAAACTATAATTTAAATGGCAACACATTCTTCAGAGGAATCAGAAACGAAAAAAAAAATCTCGAAATGGCTTTTTATGTGTGTTGAATTGGTTGGGTAGGATCTTAAGACGTCGGGGATGCGCTAAATACTAATGGGGGAGGGGGTTGCGCCACTATAAAAGCGTGGCAAGCGCAGGACTCCATCTATTTCTCCTCTGGTGAGTTTGTCGAGTTAAGTTTGTTGTTCTTATCATTTTATTTTAATAAAGGCGTTAGGTTAGAGTGTTCGAAATCGCGTGCTTTGTAAACAGAGACGTTGGGGTTATTAAGTACCCCAACGTCGGCTTCGCTTAAAAAGATCCTGAGGTCAGGCCCCGCACATCACCGGGAAATATGCTTAAATAAGTGCGTTCAGTTCCTCCGTACCTCTAACAAAAATTGAAGGGTCACACATGCTTCGAAGGAATCAGAAGCGTCAAGAAATGCATGATCTAGGTGATTTTCATACGTAAAGAGAGTTATAAGTCTCTCAATAGCTAAAACAAGAAAGTTAAGGGCAATACATGTCCTCAGAGAAATTAGAACCACAAAAAATGCTCGTGTCAGCATATTTTATTCGTAAAAAACCGGGACGCCTGGTCACCTTATGTGTGTACCAGTTGTTTATCGCAAATTTGATTGAAGACAACCTCTTACCATTCAAAAATGGCAAACATTTGACCATTTCTTCTACATGCTTGCCCATTTTCATGAGTAGTTACACCGTGAGAGTTGTTTAATACAATATATTAATATGTTTAACATAATTTGTTAATAATATAAATACGTCCAGCTGAAAAGTCTATAATAAATCTAATCAAAGTTATACACTAACTAAATTGTTAGATATTAGCCTATAAGTCGCTGGAGTGCTGTCACAGCAGGAACCACTGCTCATTCAGCGTGGCCAGTGAATGCAGTACACCGCGCAACTCAGCGCCACTGTTCTGCGAAGAGAACCCACTGCTGCTGCTGCTGCTGTTGCTGCTAGCCGCGCAGGAAACGCTCGCGTTCAATTAATACCACGCAATAACGCAATAGACACGCGGAAGGATGGCGTGATCAAGAAGACAGCCAGCCACACTCACCTGTTCAGATTCGGACGCGGATGCCTCTGCAGACTCAAAGCAGTTGTCGCTGGCCTGCTGGCGGCGGCGCGCATTTCCGCATTGCCGCCGGCGCGTCCACGCTCTTCTGCCGCGACAGCGTAGCCGCCGCAAGCACGCGATCACACGCGCTCTCCTCCTTGGACGTCGATGAGTACGTTGTCGTCGGTTGGCGGCTAGCACATGTGCTGGGCGCGCGACTACATATCGGTCGGGCGCGTTGCGAATTTTCAGCGGCGCACGCTGCTGCTGCGCTTGCGTTTCGAGATGCCGATGGTATATTATGCGACTGTGTGCGTGCGTGTGTAGTGCGGAGCGAGCCGTCGTGTTGTGGAAACCGAATACACACGCTGAGGACGTTCTCGCGTCGCGCGCGCCGTGCGGCACACTGCGGCCGGCTTGGCCGTGGCGCGACAGCAGGAATCTCGCGCGGTCGGTCGCTGGGGCTGCGCGGGGGGCGGGTGGGTAGGCAAGGAACGCGCGAGCAGTGCTAGCGTGAGCTGACCGCGTGTGTACGCGGCGTCGAGCGTAGACACCAGCGCAAATTGTTGCTTTTCTTTAGCCTTTGCTATACGACGCGCACGATCTCGTGTACGTTATGTGTGCACTGACTCAACGCAATACTGCAATGGCAATATCCAAGTGGAAACTATGGCAATAGACAAAATTGGTATTATGGCGCCTGTTGGCGGTTTAACACCCAACTACAGTCACACTATATAATTATTTATAATTATATTGCTGTTTATTGTGTTTATTTTCGTCAATGGGACTATTCATAGTGATGACACCTTCGCAGGAGTTCAGGATCCTTTCATTCGCTTTCCGTGTATGACCGTACTGCTTATTTCTTTTAATTGTATTCATGCAACTTCCAACATTTGTTTCTGGCATTTTCTGTTACTGTTCTTTTCATGTTCATTAAATTATTTCTGTTTGAGGACAATTTGTGAAGAGAATTCTTGCCTCACGCACGAATATCGAAATTTCGATTTCTGGGAGACTTTTTGCAATAAATACTGACAAGGTCATAATATTGGCCTTGCCAGCATATAATTATTTATAATTACGTTGCTGTTTATTGTGTTTATTTTCGTCAATAGGACTATTCATAGTATTGGCACCTTCGCAGAAGTTCAGGACCCTTCTGTTCGTTTTCCGTATATTACGATATTGCTTATTTTTTTAAATTATATTCATGGAACTTCCAACTTTTGTTTCTGGCATTTTCTGTTACTGTTATTTTCATGTTCACTTCCTTATTTCTATTTGAGGACAATTTGTGAAGAGGATACTTGCCTCACCCTGGAATATCAAAATTTCGATTTCTGGGAGACTTTTTCGCAAAAAATACTGACAAGATCACAATATTGGCCTTGTTAGTATATAATTATTTATAGTTATGTTGCTGTTTATTGTGTTTATTTTCGTCAATAGGACTATTCATAGTATTGCCACTTTCACAGAAGTTCAGGTTCCTTCTGTTCTGTTCTGTTCCTTAATTGTATTCATGGAACTTCCAACTTTTGTTTCTCGCATTTTCGGTTACTGCTATTTTCATGTTCATTTCATTATATCTGTTTATGGCCACTTTGGACTAGAGGAGCCACCGGATATGAGTACCTCACCCCGAAATATCGAAATTTCGATTTCTAGGAAACTTTTTCACAAAAAGTACTAATTGGCTTTTACTGGTAGTTTCAAAGAAGTCCCACCATTTGTCCCCCGCCCACCTGGCAAAAAAAATCTGCCAGCGCTCATGGTTTGAACCCACCCAAACAGAGAAAATTCCCTTTTGAACCTTGCGGGCCTATAGCCTACGTTTTAAACGGGATCCTTCTGGAAATATTGTAAACCCTCAAACTTATAAACGAGTTAGGAGTCCTCTAGAACGGAAATGTCAAAACTTTTTATAGCAGCGACTTTCTTTCTTTAATACACTTTTTGGCGATCCTCCTATTTAAAAATATTTTCTTCGGGCATTTCAGTTTTCATGCCTTGACTCAACATAATACTGCAATGGCAATAACCAAGTGGAAACTATAGCAATAGACAAAATGGGTATTGTGGCGCCTATTGGCGGTTTAACTCTCAACTACAGTCTTACTATATAATTATTTATAATTATGTTATATTTAGTTATT
>JAODAC010039457.1:0-59416 GCA_027575185.1 Mimaenictus wilsoni | reverse complement strand
TATATATATATTTGAAATCGATATTAGAATATCAATATGTCGAAAATATAAACTATCGATGCAAGGGACAATACGATTGCTTACATACAATGAATTATCATTTATTTGATTAACAGAGCAGAAGGTATGGAAAAGGGGTTAGATTAAATAATATTATCATTCACATTTTTCCATTGCAGCAGGGAACAATATTAATCAATTACTTTAGTTTCTTCAGTAACTTTAGGTTAATTAAAATTATGTTATTATAGGAATTATTAAAAATTGCAAAAAGAAATATATTAATAAAACATATACAGCAAATCTCAATCTGCAATAATAACCAAATGTTAATTCGTGTATGAATTGAATTGTTCTATTTAATTTAATCATTTTGCGAACGCTTACATTACATATCATGTATATGCATGTTTAAAACAATGCCTTGCACATATTTATAAAATCTCAATAAATAAAATATATCGTCATACGTCATCATTACAAGCTAGAAAGTAGATCGCTACGCGCCGTAAGAAGCGAAAACACAACTAGTGAATGTAAATTGCGCCGATTCAGCGTTGAGTAATTCAATTCGTAAATATAGAAGCTGTAACGATCCGCATGTCATTCTGCTGTTTAATATTCAAAGTAAAGTTTACTCCAGTTGGTATATAATGGTGGTTCTCATCATGGTAAGTGTTGTATCATACACACGTTTGATTATCGGGTGTTAAATGTGGTTTAGCGAGGTAATTAGGAGGCAATCACCTGCCACACAATCAAATGACTTTTTTCATCACGTTGCTCCATTTGTGCGCCGCCCGGCACCTCCTCCGCATCGTTGCTTATCATGCTCTCGTCCATTTCACTCTCACCTAAGAGAAGACAGGATATTAAACAAACAACCCCTTAAAATATAGAACTTGAAAAAACTATGACTAGAAATTACATACAGGATTGGGATTGTAATAACAGAATGTGTAGTGCAAATCGTTTCCCCTTTCGAATAAAGGAAGATATTACCTACTCGCACGAAATGCCTGGAATATCGTTCGTTAGTTGCCAAACAAACAGATGAGTGGCTGCGTCCGAGGGCTCATCATCTTCTGGAATGTGTATTTTGCACGACATAAGAAATCAATAAGTTGTACGGTAAAGAAAAAATACGGCAGAGAAATGCGTGTTAGTTCAGATGACAGGGTGAAACTTAGTGAGCCACAATAATACAAGTATATACAATACACCCATCCGAACGATTTAATATTTCCTTCGAAACTAATTGGCAGCAAAATATTTTGGAGCGTTTTCGGTTTGTTTGTTCAGTCGAACGATATTCCCAGATTTCCATAGCGGCAAATTTTGTACTTCAAGTGCGTACAGCTACAGAGCAAGAGTGCACAAAGTGTTTGCTAATTACATGCGGAAAGTTTAACTATAAGGAGGAAGAATACACAGCTTGTTTTAATTGGTCACATACCATTTCTGAAGTCGATGTAACCTTCACCTCCAGACATTACAAGCATTGCTGGTGGAGACTTGCTAGGTGGACTCATTGGGGATAAACCAGCAGAATGGGCTTCGGATGGTGTTGAAGCAGCACTCATTCCTGAAATTAATATTTAGTACCATTGGTGCATTTTGAAGGATTGATAAATATTAGAATATCAATAAATGAGAGAGGGTGGGGGATGTTGCGGTAAGAATGTAGGATGCACGTAGGAGAATGTAGAACGTAGCAAGAATGTGATGGTCACCAGACGTCCCGCTTTTTAACAATTTGTCTCGCCCCTGTTGAGAGGTATCAAGAAGTATCCATAAATCGAACGGAAGTATCAATACTTCTTAATACCGATACTTTTGACTTCTTTAATTCCTTAGTCAAAAGTCTTAGGTAGGGTGGAAGAATGAACAAAATCACATGGGCCGGATTGAATGATAAGGGGATGGCTTTAATTACAAAAATGACTATTCAGAAAAAATGACAGGGATAATTTACTTTACCTCCATTTCCAGGCACTGCAACGAAGAACTTAACAGAATCCCTATGTCCGTGGAAGCTAAGTTGAGCGTGCGCCACGTGGCAGAAGGGAATCGACGGATTAATATACTGAATGCGCGCCGTGGAGCTTTCAATCGCCGTGCGGAAGGTGCGGGTACAAATCGCAGCAGTCGCATACTGCTGATCGCTGAGTGGCACCGAGATAATAACACCGTTGCTGGTACCAATCCAAAGACGATTCGACGAGATGAGTAGCGCCGAAATGCGCACAAGTGAGAAACCCAACTTGCCCGTGCCCAGCATTTTGCTAACATACGGCTCAATATCGACGTCCTGCAGGTGCTCGAAAGTCTGCGCATGGTACAACCGCAGCGTCGAGTCCAGACGCACTGACAGCCAAACGCCATCACCGTGCCAAGCAAACTGTCGCACCTGACTCTCTTTGCGCGGATGTGCCGTCAATTGGTGGAGCAGTTTCAGCGAAATTGGATTCATTATCGACACCTTGTTGCGATAGCCACACCATACCTTATCGCCGACGACGGCCAGACAGCGAATGGACTGATACGGACTGCCAATCTGCACTATATTATAGCGGGAGAGATCCCATTCACCGCTATCATCACGGCAGAAAACCACCATGGTGCCGTTGGCGAGTGCACAAATCACGCGTCCGTTTACGTGTACAATGTTTATTACTGCATCGGCGAGCTGTATGGAGTGCAGGCATTGATTCCAATTCGCCACTGACGAGTGCACAAAGACTTCGCCGTTCTGTGCGCCCAGCCACATGGTGGCCAACGCGCTCGACATTACCTCGTGCGATGTGGTGGTTGGAGTCTCGCGCTCCGCCTCCGAACCGCAGGAGGTGTCGATGGTCTCGGCAGTTGAGTCGCAGGATGGTGCACCCGAAGTTTCGATATCATCAGCGGACTCTTGTTGCTGTACCAATTTGGCCTTTTCGATTTGAACACGCTTATTTTTTACTGTTTGGTTGTTATCCACATAGAAGATTCTTCCGTACTAAATAAACACAAATATAAATTAAAATATAGAAATAATTTAAAAAAATACAAAAATAACAATTTAATTTGAAACTATTTGCAACTGCAACTTGGTCTCGCTAGACACTAGGGACTTCAAATTTGTTCTGTGAGACATCTATCGTTTTTACGCATACGTGAGTTTACTGCCACAAAAAATTAATCTCTCATAAACACCATATGTTAATCCAACGACAAATAAAAACAGTAATGCATGCGCTTACGTAACAGTAATCTCACAGGACAAAAATTCATCAGGTCGCTGCCAGATTCTACCTTCAAATTTGATAAATAGATAATAGAATTGTTTGTTATTATTTTTCTTATTGTAATTTCTTGTTGTTGGATTGTAAGGGCACGAGTATGCCTATAAAGGTTATATACTACTAGATAGAATATGTAAATTTTAAAAAAGCAAATTCTCAAAGAATATGTGGTAAAGGTCTAAATTTCAGAAATATATAACTTACATCAGGTAAGTAATCGTCATCATTTTCATCCTCTTCCTCCACCTGTTTATCGTGTTCGGGAGTTTCTTCAACATACTTATTCTCAGAATAATCACTCGGACTAGCACCTGGAACACTCGCAATACACAACACGTGGTGAGCGCACACGCCGAAACTATTCAAAATTTCGGCGGGATTGTTAGCGTCGATAACCGTCACAATGCTGGCGGCTCGCATCGACGTACAGATCCACACCAAAGACGACAGCTTAGTCTCCAGCCGCGACGCCTCCTTGGCAGCATCCAATTCTTTGTCAAGCGTGTCCAGTTCAGACGTAGTCGCACTTCGTACAGGAGGAGCCTCATCAGAATAGAAGACACTGCCACCAACCTGAATAAATATTTTTAGAGTTATAAATTGGTTAGGTGTTTATTGGGATTGTTTTACATTTTTGTGTTCGTATATATTTTGCCTCTCGTTTGTATAGCAGTTGTAGCTGATGATGTCGAGAGGTGAAACATATAATAAACGAACTCAATATACAAACTTTCTGGTAAAAGTCAATATGATTATAGTTACCATCAATCCGCCATCTTTGGTATAACCACCTTGAAGATTAACACCTGCAGCACACCATATTTTCATCCCTGACGAACTTTCCTCCAGCGGGCGGCAATAAACCGGCACGGGGACAGGTACACCGCTCAAATTCAATGAACCTTTATTCTGACTCACTGAAGATCGTTCCGGAAGACTCCAGCCATACGCCGTCAGTCGACCGTCCTCCTTCTTCACGTGTGCCCGAACGTGACGATACTGTTCCCGCCGCTCTCGTTGTCTCGCCAAACTGCCTGTAACAACGGAAAACCCCCCAAAATAATCAATCGAGTACTGAAAATCTATACTGAAAAAAGAAACCCAAAAAAATGTGTGAAAAATAAACAACCAAATTCGCCCAAAAATCAATTTAATTGAGCAAACAAGAACAACATTCTTAACACGCTCTCAAACCTTGTGTCAGAATTTTAAACTTAACATTCCGAAAAACGATTCGTATAACTAATTATTTACAATATCTACAATCTGGTAAGATATAATATGGCTGTTTAGTGATTTACTGACTAGAAGTTAGTTGGTTTCGACATTTCATTTGGTTTCAAATGGGAGAAAATATTTCAAAAAATAGGAGTTATTCGAAAATACCTATTAGTTTTCAACCAATTTTTGAACAATTTGTTATCGTTGATATCACAGATAAAATTCGAGTAGAAGACCATAACCGAGAGCCGGAAGGTATAAGTCATCGGCTCTATGTAGGAGGAAAAGTGAAATATGCTTTACGCTTCCGTACCCAGTTCCGTCTCGGGGAAGTCCTGCGTCCGCGCCGGCAGCATGCGCACGCCAGGTGTCACCTGGTTGGTGCTCGTCTGATAGCGCAGCGTCGCCATTGGCCCATTGCTGCCGGTTGGTGGTCGTTGTTCAGCGCTGAATAGATTCATGAAATATTTCCACACCGACTGTTTGTTCTTCATTTCTGGCACTTGTTTATGTGCACGCATGATTTCCGACCAGCGTACGGCTTCTTGAAGTTCCATGAAGCGTTCCTAGGAGAAATTTGTTTTTTAATAGATCAAAAAGTCTCTTTTTCAATTGGCGGTTGTAAAGGTAGTAAATGCTAGGAAGTTAAGTTGCTTTTGTTCCAGATGTAAATAAATATTGATGTCTAAATTTAGAGAGTATATTACACATTGTTTTTATACAGAATCAGAAGACACGTAAAAAACCTTAATTTTCGTTCATGAAAACCCATGTAAACCCATTATATTATAGAAATTGTGTGATTAACTAGAATAAGTCTACATAATTATTAAAAAAGAATTGCTATCGATAATAATGAATATTTTATTATACTTATTTATTATCGATACTTCAAATATCGATACTTTCGCCATCGATACTAATATCGATGGCGCGATATTAGTATAGTGCTTGTGACAAGAATAAGCATTAGAAAATTTTTCTAGTGTTGGCAGATGCTTCTGACTTACAGGGCACTTTTTTTGGAAACGAATTATTTATTAGATTTAAGCAACTAATCGTGAAGATTTGAAAAAGGCTATATGGCCATCAATAATATAACCTTTTTGATAGCAATATATATCGACACTAATAACCAGTGTTATATTTAATGAATAATTCGCAAAAAGTTGTGTTTCCCATTTTGATGAATCACTAGTAAATAACTCCCCTTAATTCTTCGATTAATAAGAAATATTCCGTTGCAAAATTAAATTTGATAAAACCCCACTTTATAGTAATAAAAATATTGCTTACTTTGTACTGGTTACGTTCCATCAACACCCGTGCCATTTCCACTCTCGTGAAACGCTTGCGTTGTGCCATTGGCACCTCAGACTCCTCCTCGGTAGCCTCCGGCTTTGTCTCCTGTACCTCCTTCAGTTTCTTCATCTCCTCTTCGAGTTCGGTGATGCGTTCGCGTTGGCGTGTGCGTGACATGTTCAGCGAGAGAATCTCTTCGCGCAGCATTTCCAGTTCGCCGGTCAAAGCGTCCACCTGCACGATGAGATCGTCTTTAACGACATTCAAAGCGTTCCTGAAACATTTCCATTTTGCTTCATTCAAACACAAACCTGATTGAATCAATCCAACAACTTACTTCGTTGCTAACAATTCGTTATTCTCCATTATCAAATTTTCAACTTCTTTGCCCATACCTACACATAGAATAAACAGTTAAAAATGCACAAATTGTAATTTAACATTAGCTAATCAGTTTAAGGTTTGTCGCTCTTTTTTTTTCTGTACATTAAAGCTATGAAATCGATGCAAAAGAGGCACACTTACCATAGAAGTTATCATTAACTGTTGTGATGGTTATTTATTGGTGTGATGATTAGAAAAAGACAGGCATAAACAGAAAATCAATCAATTATCATTCGATTATTAATATCATGGTGAAATTAGTGTGATAGCAGACACCGGTGAGTCAATAAAAGAGGTACGTACCAGACGAAGCGTATTCACCCGGATGCACCCAGCCACCCGTAATTTGATCAGTACCATCATCGTCGCAGAGGGCATCAGAGTCCTGTAATTTATTTTGTATTTATATTGGTAACATGGAATTGTTAAATAGAATTTGAGGACCTGCACCCACATGTTTTTGTTGTTTGCGATTCGCATTTCGGATGCAAAGTAAAAATGTGTGGGTGCAGGTCCTCAAATTTTGTTCAATCAGACACCATAGTACAATATCTGCAATTAACATGGACAATTAACAAGTACATATAAAATAGCTTACCTGAAAGCTTAACTCTTGATACAAAGTATTGCCACTGCGTTGTTCTTTTTTGATGCGTCCAGCACCGGAATTATTGTTGTGCTGTGGCGTTGCTTGTGGGCTAACTGGCGACGTGATAACGCTCTTATTTTCTAGACTAATCATATCCGTCTCCAAACCCTTCTCGACGGTGCGTAAACCTTCTTTGGCATTGTCGAGTTCACTGTGTAAACTTTACAAAAAGAACGATTTTATAAAATTATCATAAAATTGATATTTTTACTATTTTACACGCAATTGGCAAGGATAATGTTAATTGGGAATAAATGTTACTAACAATTTAAGCAAATATTTCATCTTCAACCATATTCAAAAGGAGTGTTAAAATAAACGTCGGTGTCGATAAGGTTTCCGATCATTTTTCCAATGGGCGATTCCACCGTCATCTGCAAGTTGGAAGATTAATTTCCAACAAAACTTGACTCAAATATTACAGTGGCCGGCAACCTTTTGAGTCGTATGAGCCAAAACGTTCAACAAACTTTTTAATTTTTAAAGAGTCACACAGTTTGTACAATAACCCAAGAATACGTTTTTTGTTTAAGAAATAATGTATATTACAATATATCAAATATTGTATCAGTCACTTAGCAGTATATTTCAAAATTTCCAAATTTTAATGTAACGTAGTTGAACAATATAATTAAATCGTGTCTTAAATTTCTTTCTATCAAGAGGACCGGGTCCGACCGGTACCACGTAGAGGCAAAATGCGGAACTAAAATGTGACTTCAAACTTTGGTCTAAAATGTTTTCTAATCTGCAGTTACATCTGCATGTTACAGAATGCGCATCCTTGTACGGATTAATTCCTCATTAAATATAGTGAGATATTTATCGTGTAAAATGCGTCTTTTCCGAGAACTGTCGAGTTTTAGATTTTTCATTTTCTTTTCATATTTCCCGTATTGCTAGGATTATAAATTATGCACCAATCGATTCAGCGTGAAAATATCTTCAAACTCCAGTTTTTCATATGATTACTTAGATCCGATATTATAACTCATGAAAGTTGTCAATGAAATCATCGACGATATTAGACTCAACTAACATCGCCAGTTTAATTAACGCCATCTGTGAAAATTGACAATCAATTGAAATTACAAAGTTTCTTTTGCGACACCCTATAAAACTTGTCCTATTCTATATCGCTGTCATGTGATAATTTTCATACGTAACTTTGTAAACATCCAATATTTGTTTATATATTTCATTTATTCATATGAAATATATAAACTTATCTAAATTCCTGGGAATATATTGGGTGAGAAGATATGTTGATATGATGTAGATATGTGATAAATTGGTACATTAATTAGAAATATTAGAAAATAGTTTATGAAAAAAAACTTACCTTGGTGATGAATGAGTACTACTTATAGGAGAAGTTGGCACACTGTCAATGCCTTCAGCATTCTCCAGAGAAGCAAAACCAAAAGAAACCGGGCCCGAACTGCGTCCCATATTCAATCTATTACCAGCTAAACGACTAGATTCTGACCGTTCATTCGCCAACTGTCCACCGGACAACAGCAACTTGGTGCGCTCCATATAATCCATGTGCGTCTTAAATAAATCGGTGTAACGTTCATGCAGCTTAGCATATTCCTTTTTCAGCTCGGCCTCACGCTCCTCTAAACGGCCAGCATGTTCCATCGAGTTCTTGTGCTTCAACTCCAGCATCCTCGCGATACTCTCCAGCGCCTCCTGTCGTGCGAGGAATTCCTTGCGCTCACCTTCGCTGGCATCCTCAAATTCGAGTAGTTTTTGTTCCGAGTTTTTCCGAGCGCCCTTCTCGCGCTCGTACTGCGTAACCAACTGTTCGTTGTCCTCGCGCAGTAATTCCAGCTCGACATCCTGCTCCTGATTACTCTGGTATGCTGCGTCGAGACACTCCAGCACGTTGACAAGCAGCGGCATCAACGTCTTGACAACGTCTTCGTCGTAACGTGCTATCATTCGCTCGAACTCCTGATAGATGCTGCCTGCCAGCGACTGCACCTTCTCGGACATCACCATATGAGAGTCCTCGTGCGTGCCGTAGACGGTCTCGACGCCGATCCCCGTGTCATGGAGGTCCATGGTCGGGCGAGTCGGTGGGCAGATTTCACACACGCGCTGTTTGCAGATTTAAGACACACGCATTTCTCACCTTGAAGTTTATGCACGGATTCGTGTGGACATTGCGATGTGATGCAGTAGCATGATCTCGAAACACCCACGGCGCACTCACTCAATCAGTCGGTGGCTCCAGTGGTTCGGGTTTGCTGTGTTGGTTTTGCCAGCTTTTTTCTGGAAGGAGCGTACTTCGATGACAGCTAATGCGTTTGTCAGCAGGAGAATGACTGAGAATGACGTTTGGCAATAGAAAACATCTGTTATCTCTGCCAATTTTAGACAATATCTCCTAGATGGCGCAAGGTGATGCAGGAACTACATACCTAATGCATTCTGCACATTAAGGGTGCCAGTCGGATCATAAATATTTAAAGGGTGTAAAACGATTGGATGGAAGCTTGCAAAATTCTATTGAAAATCCCCCAAAACCACCACAGGTACCGAATGTAAACAATTCCTATGGAAATCGGAATAATTCTAGATGTTTGACGTACCTCTCCTTTTAAATACATTCATCAGATAAGGATAGACATAGATGCATGAAGCCTAAGACGGCTGTCTGATATGGGGGTGTATGTTCCTGAAAATAACTTAACCGAACCCGATTGGCTCATATCCATGGTAAATTTCTAAACCTCATTATTTGTACATTGTCGATTCTAGAATATCCCCGATCCCAGAAACCACTAATTAAGAAGAATCTCATTAGCATTTTCAAAAATAAAGATTTAGAAAATAAGTGTAGAAATTTAATAAAAAAACAAAATGTTTGCTAAATTGTAGATTGGCGAATGCGAGATGTTTCTGCAGAGTAGTGATTCAATGAATAGGACATCGATTGTAATTTAAACACGAATCCTCAAAATGTATAAACGTTTGAAATTTCTAAAAACTATTTAAAATTAGTTTTAAACTAAAATATCACTAGATGGCGCTAGTAGTATCAAACTAGAAACATTTTCGAATTATTTTAATTATTATTAACTCATATTCTATCATATACTAACTATATCTTATTTCAACACAATAAGATGTTTTTAATATATTATGTTTTTAAAGCAAATAACATTATTTAAAAGCGAAATCATTTCAAATGAATATAAGAATATAGCAATATATCTATATAACACGTCAATGAAATCGTCTAGAAACGGCCAGATTTTGTTTTCTTTCGTTACATACAGTCAAAATTAATTCAACATCAATTTGTCGAATATTTTCCCATTGCATCTTTATTGCTTTAAGGGCAATTTGTACGCATTTGAAATCAGCAGTTGGTAGCACTGGAATAAACCACAGCGCTGCGTACATCCGCACTAAGTGATTCTGAGTGATATTCGCTAAAGGGCCCGGTTGCTTTCGTCCATTTCGAACCCGCCTTCAAGTGTTGTAGCATCATGCCGACGGACGCGCTTAGCTTCTTCAAAGATTTCATGGCCGGCGGCATTTCGGCGGCGATAGCGAAAACTTCCGTCGCGCCCATTGAACGCGTGAAGCTGCTATTACAGCTGCAGAAGGCGTCGAAGCAGATTGCAGTTGGGACCGAATATAAAGGTTAGTGCCACGCACGTGCTTTTAACCTAGTTTTCTAGTTTGGTTTATATTTATCAAATGATGTTTAATTATATTTCTGACGCCCTCGTGACGACTTCTTTTATACCACCACTCAATCACTGATTTTATTGTATTTATATACAGATTTATTTCTTTCTGCTTAAATTTTCTTTGCTTCTAATTTCTGTTTTTTTTTTCTTTCTGTGAAAAGGTATCATAGACGCATTGATTCGAATACCGAGAGAGCAGGGTGTTTTGAGTTATTGGCGTGGCAATCTTGCTAACGTCCTGCGATATTTTCCCACACAAGCGCTCAACTTTGCGTTTAAAGACGTCTACAAGCAAGCGTTTATGGGAGGCATTGATAAGAATACTCAATTTTGGCGGTACTTCGCTGGAAATTTGGCTGCTGGTGGTGCCGCTGGTGCATCTTCACTGTGCTTTGTATACCCATTAGATTATGGAAGAACAAGGTGAGTTTTTAAACAATTTGTCACTTGTATTTTTGTTTTATGTTGGTAATTTGCAATTCGGAATTTATTAATTAATGTTTTAACCTGTAATTATGAGAATAGGAGGTTAATCCCTATCGCGATTGTATTTGCACCAATCAAAAGGACATCCTATCCTAAACACTATTCGTGCTCAGTGGGTTGTTGCGAGTGCCCTCTCAGTATATGCGGCGTTATATGTCTATTTTAATATTATCTACGCACGAGTTAATCTATACTACTATGAGCTGTGCTCGTAGAGGAATGATAAGGGGTTCAGTTAAACACATACAGCCAAAGTAAATGTTAAAAATCTGCCCATGGTCTGCGGGGAAGCTCGGGCCCTATGTATCTCGGGCATTTTGCAGCGGGAATTTTAAATTGCGAGTATCCCGGTACTTGATATCAATAAAAATCGAAAGTGTAATATCGATATTTGTGTTCTCATAATTTATCGGTTCGACAAATATCGATTCAGGCTTTTATTTATATCTTTCCTTTTTTATATGTACTATTATAAATCTATATTCGTAATTTTTCGTTTAATCTCGTCATCGTCAACATATGTCCTACATATGACTTGAAAATACCCTAATGTAAATCGTAGGTTAAGGGGTTAAATTTATAATTTAAGGGGTATAAATTAAATGATATTCACTGAAGTATTGAGGTACTGTAGTTTTTAACTGTAGGATTTAAATGAATAATTGTTTGGACTATTAACATTATCAAATTTAGTTTCGAGTAACAATTGCTACTAATTACTTTTGAAACGTTCTGAAACTACCGGCGATTTAAATTACTTTACTTAATAATTTAACTACTCATTACAACTTTAATTCAACCATTAATTCTTACCAACAATAAATCAAATGATGTATACATGCAACTGAGTCTAATAAGATGACAATCGTTTACCACTACCCCTAACTGATATTTAATAAATAATTTAAGTGAATATCTTATAAGCAGAACAAATGCCACTAGTATGTCTTATTTTTTTGTTTGCAGACTTGGCGTTGACGTTGGCAAAGGTCCAAGTGAACGTCTCTACACCGGTCTCACCGATTGTTTAGTAAAAACAGTAAAGTCAGATGGTATTATTGGTTTGTATCGAGGTTTTATAGTCTCTGTGTGCGGTATCATCATATACCGTGCGACATACTTTGGCTTTTTCGACACGGCCAAGGGTATGCTACCGGATCCGAAGAACACACCATTCCTGATTTCATTCATAATTGCTCAGGTACGTGATTCCGGAATTTGTTTTCCTAATCTCATTGCAAGGGATTAAGAAAAACTCTGAAATGATGCCTCTAAGAACTGAGTCTTTGATGATGACCTCATTTATACCACCACTCAAAAACTGATCTTATTTAGTTTATCGGATCTAGTTTGAAAAAGGCTCATAGTATTATGCCGAGTTATAATGTGACGTTTCTTCCAACAATCTAGATTGTTACAACATTTGCGGGCATTACTTCTTATCCATTCGACACCGTGCGTCGTCGTATGATGATGCAATCGGGTCGTGCCAAAGAGGACATGATGTACAAGAACACGCTTGACTGTTGGAAGAGAATAATGCTCGATGAAGGTTTAAAGGCCTTCTATAAGGGCGCCTTCTCAAACATCTTGCGTGGAACTGGTGGTGCATTGGTTCTTGTATTCTATGACGAGTTCAAGAAGCTCTTCTACTAAACGTTTAACAGGTATTCGATTATTTCTCAAGTTAAAGGTTAATAGGGTCAACTTCCAAAGTCTTGGGGATGTCGCATTGCCATCGTATTTAGATTCCGTTGGGTCATCTTCCGGTTTGTTCCTGTGATAATTCTATTGTTTTTTTTTTCTTATAGGTGTAGATATGTGGCAGAATGATTAGTTGGATCGCCAGGCTTTGAGTGCTGTTATTCTGTGATATTTGCTATTCGGATGCAATATAATTTGGTTGAAATATCAGTTTCGTTGTTTTATTCTTTGTTTTCCTGTTAACTATCATTCTTTTTAATCCTCTTGTAGTGGTGATCAGGTGTAGTGATGCTAGTACGCACGCGCAGTGGCTTAATTTTCGACGGAGTTCGTAAGGTGACTAAACGTTCACTTGCGACATCTGGTGGTTGGGCGGCAAGGAACGACGGTGTTTACTTTGTATTATTAATATGAGATGGAGCCATCTGTTTATAACATGGACTTTGGCTAGGAGGGAAAATTAAAATTTGTGCAAAACATGCCTCTTGCTTCACGGAGTTTTGTACAAGGTCATCTTGTACTCAACAAGTGTTTTCCATATCCTGACGGGAGTTCATGCCTGAGCGGAAGGTGGCTCCCAACATCAAGCACGTCAACTCGCGTCGGTGTTCCACACACTTTTATAATACAAGCATATTTATTTAGATTCCTCTAGATATTATTCATCCTTTATAACAGTTAAAAATTGTATCTTAATAGAAAGACGATAACTCGAAGCAAACACGATATCCTCTTGCAGATTATGTTATGTGCATTACAATTGGCTGAACGAACGTTTTGATTGAACTTATAGTGGCGTTCGTTATTGATTTATTTGTGTACCTCACCGCATTCTTGGATGGTGAGGCCGTCATCGGTTGAATGTGAAAATTATAATTAAAACTAAACTATAATTAAAAGCGAAGGTTGGCGCACGCATCTTGTAAATATAGGAGTGTGTTGGTGGTTGCGCAAGACGTTTGTAAATTCGTTTATTATGTATTATGGCCTCAATGGTGGTGGATCCCTTCGATATTTTTCGTTGTGAGAAACATGCAAAATTCGATTTTCGACTGATTTTTGGTGGTGCACACGACAGAAAAGAAACGAGGAAAATATGATGTGGGTGGTTTTGAAATAAATAAAAAATAATAAATTCGCTCGCACGCCACGCGCTCGGCGATTCGCTCTCTTGTTGCTGATCAAAGAAAAGTGGACGTGACGTGTTAGTCTTCTCTAGAGAAGCGTCGCAAAGCGCAACGGTCGGGGGCTGGTTATGGATTGGCGGGGGGCGCTTTACATCTGCTCGGTCGTTCGTGTCTCCTGCACCAGGTAGACCTGGGAGCCGGGCACGGTGTTGGTGGTGACGAAGGTGCGGTGCTTGGCGCGAATGAACGACAGGCTGCTCTCGGCAGTGTCGGCGCGGTCCTCAGCGGCCTCCAGCTCGCGCTGGAAGCGGCGCACGCGGGTTACACTCTGTTGTGAAACTCCTTCCTGCAAAAGGCATCATAGCGGATTAGACCTAAGTTGAATTACCGTAAACAGTTTAAGCACCATAAGGAATATACTTAGTAATATTTGACAATAGTAAAACACAGTGAAAGAAAGAAGGGGCTTTATAGGGAGGAGTTAGCTATGCCAGATGTTGGCAACTGGACATGTAAAAGAAGAAGACACTGAAGAACAGAAGAAGAACACATACGTGGAAATAATGGTGGAAAGGCGAATCTGGAGATACCAAATTCAGAATAGTCTAGGAGTTTGGGCGCAGGATGTGGTATTTCGGAGCCGAAGACTTGGGTATTAGCCACAAGGCTTTGCTGGCTGAGTATCAGAAGAAAGGGAGTGAGATGTGTTAGATTGGGGTAGGCGTGTATCCTCTGCCGAAGATATATAAAGAGGAACGTCTAAGATCATAGTCGAAGGACAGGAATAGATAACAATGATTACTGAAGGTCAATGTAAATGGGATGGATTTCATAGCAAGAATAGTTGTGAATAAAAGAATGACCTAAAAAATAACTTGCCTGTTCTTGGAGTTGCTTTTTGAAGAGCATAACTTTCTGGTTGGACTTCTCGAGGGATTCCTGCAGCAGAATGACGTTCTTCTGGTCCTCCTCGCACTGGATCATCATCTCCTTGACGGTACGCTCCTTCTTGCGCAGGATCTTGATGGTTTCCGCATGACGGCGCTTCTCTTCATCAAGCTCGCACTCCATGTCACGGATGCGCGCTTCCAGCTTGCTAATGATGCGTTTACCACCGACGATAGCGTTGGCCTCGACCTCCTCCAAACGCACGGATAAATTCTTGACCTCGATCTCGAGTGACTTCTTGATGGCTTCGATCTTGACAACACGTTCTTGTTCTTCGTGGAGAATTTCAACGGTGTGCTTAATTTCGGCCTAAGAACAATAAGGGGAATGTCATAATACTGAACAATTGGAGCTTCCTGAAAATTGGTAAAATCTTACTTGGACGCGTTGGTAACGTTCGTCCGAGATGCGCAACTCCTTGGTGATCTCATCGTAGTCAGCGGCGACGACAGACAATTCCTGCTCGAGCTTGCTACGTGCGGACGCAAGGTTGACGTTAATGGCAGTGAGTTCGTTGATGCGAGTGACGGACTCTTCGTATTGCAATTCGACGGCCTTCTTGCTGCGAAGGGCCTGCAAATAGAACGGGCTTAGCTGGATGTTTAATTGGTGGAGGCGCCGGTGCTTACGGATTCATAGTTGCCCCTGATCTCTTCAGCCTCGGCGGTGAGGGCCTGAACACGGCGCTGGGACACGCTGAGCTGGTCTAGGGTAACCTGCAACTGGCGTTGGACTTCGTCGTAGTGAGCGGACAACTCGGTGATCTGGAGAGACTGCTTCTTGCAGAGCTTCTGCAAGTCGATGTTTTGCTTGTTGGCAGCATCGAGGGACATCTCCAATTCGGTGATCTGGATCTGCAGCTTCTTCTTGATGCGGGTGACCTCGGTCTTTAACCTGGTCTCAGCCTCGACGACGCGCGCATTCAATTGTTCGATTTCGATGCTCGTTGCTTTGCTAATTAAGACAAAAAGGGCATATTTCATTGTCAATTCCAATCTCAAGATGAAGATGATTTAAAGGACAAAAATGTATATCTTTTGTGTTTTGGCTTATGTAATATTTTGAGTCGAATGTGAAACAATGTGGACATGCTACATGAATAGACTGCAATTGCGCAAGAATAGCAAGCGGCCTATGTTATTAATAACTCGCGTGCAACTAGTACCGAATGACGCACGCCTTTCACCTTTTCGCCAAGAAATACGTCTTGGTCTTCTTGTCAAATGTCTTTAGCTCGGCATTTAGGGATTCAAGGGGAGCCATAAAACTGTTGTCCACTTCGGTCTCCAGTCTTTGGCACATAAGACGTGCGTGTGCTGAAGCATTGTGTGCTTTAACCTGGTCAACGTCAAGCTCACCATGACTGCCTTCAAATTTAACAAGTTCCATTCCGGCACCCGACTGAATTTTCCGATTCGCCTCCGTAAGCAATTGTTTCTCAATAGCTTTGGCCGATTTACCCTTGAGGAACTTTTGTTGGAACTTTAGTTGCTCTTCGATGCGTTTGTCTAAATCGGGATCATAGTCCACAATCTCGTCGGAGATACGACTTTTGAGGACCTTCATGTTACGGACAGTTTCCCTTTTATGCCGCATTTCACGTTTTCCTTGGCTCTGGTACCAAAATTCAGCAGAATCGCCGCAAGTATCCAACAGCCGATCTAACTTGGTTTTCGGTTTTGGCGGAATATAGTACTTGCCCGCGTCGCGGCCAACGCGTCGTACTACTGAGCTCAGATCTTCTTCGTTGTAGACTTTACTTGGCAAATAACGCTCTAGGTCCAAGTCCTCGAGCCAATCGTCCAAGGGGGGCAGCGGTTTTTTGCTTCGCCGTGGACCGGATAGCAACAGTCTATCCTTAGCTTCGACGTCGGACACTTTAACACCAGCACCACAGCGAGACATTGATGACTATAGAGTTCAAGAAGGAAATCAGGAACGATCCAGGAAAAAGCAATCACGCGCGTAGAATGAATCGATTTAAATCAATCGTGAGATTTCCTTCTCTTTATATGATCAAGGCGATCATATTGGTTGCGTTAACTGCCAATCCAATTGTGCACCGAGTTATTTTCGGATGGGATGCTTCAAACAACAATTGCCAAACAAACAGACATAGGATTTCAGGGACACTCGTGCACACGAGTTAGGAACAATAAGCTCACGGGATTGCTACGTACCGAATAGCTTCGATTTCTTCGTCCTTCTCTTGCAGACGCTTCTCAGCTTCGTGACGGAATTGGTTGAGTTCGGAAGCCAAACGCATAGAGCGTTGTTCCTCAGCCTTGCGACCCTGTAACATGGAATGTATCAATTGCAAAGTTCGGCCATTTGAAGTGATTTACTCACGGCCTCAGCCTCCTTGTAGGCAGCAGTGAGTTCCTCCCTTTCGTTCTCCAAGCGACGGAGTTCAATTTCCATGTCGTGCATCCTGCGAGTGTACTCGGTGAGGGTAGCACGGGCATCATGAAGGTCATCAGCCAACTTCTTGTTGTCACGGGCGAGGGCATCCTTCTGTTCCCTGGTCTTGTCCAATTCGTGGTTCAAACGCTGAATTTCGGTCTGCTTGACGCGCAAGTCCCTCTGGCTCTGTTCGTACATTGCCAAGGTCTCGTCCAACCTGGTCTTGAGGTCCAAGTTGATACGTTCAACCTGTTCGACGCGCTTCTGCAATTCGCGGGCAACATTGTTCGCCTTCTCCAAATCGATGATCAGGACCTCAATCTCGGACTGCAGGCGAGACTTCTGCTTCTCGAGGTTGTTGACCTTCACCAACAAGCTCTCGATATGCTCCTCCTGCTCGGTGATGCGCACGGTGTACTTGCGGCGGAGTTCCTCAACTTCCTCCACGCGCGCAGCGCACTCGGAGTCGAACTTGGTCTTCCAGACCTGCACATCGCCTTGGGACTTGACTAGCTGGCGTTCCAAGTCCAAACGGGCCTCGCTCTCCTCTTCCAGCTGCACACGGATCGACTCGAGTTCAACCTCCACCTGGTGAAGGTTGGCCTCCAAAATAGCGCGACGACGGTCGTCTTCCTCGGCGCGACGACGAGCATCCTCAAGTTGGCCGGCCAACTGCGTCTTCAGGTAGATGGCATTCTCAAGGTTGACCTTGATATCCTGAACCTCCTTGGTGAGCTCGAGGTTTTCACTGGCAAGGCGAGTCTTGTGAGAAGTGATGTCCACAATCGTGCGGTTCAACTCCTCGATGCGCACGTTCAACTCGGTGATGGACACCTCCAATTTCTCGGAGTGCTTGATCGCAATCAGGCGCTCCTTCTGTGCGGCCTCGCAGTTGCTGATCAGCTCGTAGACTTCCGCCTGGAATTTGGACTTCTCCTTCTCGGCCCTACATAGAAAACATGTAGCATTAGCATCAGCAAAATAATCATCACATCCATGGCATTTTTACTGGGCTATATTGTAACGTTATTTCGCTGCCCGGTGTTTATTTGTGTGGACATAGTGTGTATTTCAGTAGACTATATATAGAATGGCTGAAATGTGGGCCAGAATAGAATTATGGGTTCCGAAGAGAGGGTGCAACCAATAAATTTCGTTTAATTGCCATTGGGTCACCGATGCATAGCGAATCTCAGGCTTCCGGTGCCGTCTCGTTAGCCGCCGGTGTGCGCTTTGTATACATGCAAAAATGTACGTGAGTCTCGGCGAGAAACCCAGAAATATAACGAAATTTCGTACCGAGACAAATATGGATACGCGTTGCCTCGCGTAAGTTATAAATATCCGAGTCGCGCACACTGCGCGCCATTGCGAACGCCGTTTGAACACCGTCCGCCGTTCGTGTGTGCCAATCTGAAGCCCACCGTTCCCATTCGGCACGTAGATCTCATTACATCAATTGCTCCCAATCATCATCGAATGCATGTCTACAGACGAATCTGAGAGACACCCACATATGTGAGACACCGTCACACGACCGAAAAATGCAGTTTGCAGTAAACGGCTGTTGTGAAAAAAGTTACAAGTTGCAGGAAATGTGAGAAGGAATGCTTTGGCAACTTGCCAACGCGCGTTTCGATATTTTGATATTTGAAAAGTGGAACGCGCTGAACACCATGCACTGATACACAAACGCTGAGCTGCGGTCGAAATCAACACCTGGTATTTTTGTATTTACCTGGATTTAGCTTTGGCCAGGCAGTCGATTTGTTCCTGGAAATCGACGACGATCTCCTGGTGCTTCCTCTTCAACAGGGAGGCGGTCTCCTCGGATTCGATGTGTACCTCTTCCAACAACTTGCGCAACTTGAGAAGTTCAGTGTCACGCTTCTTGTTGATTTCGAACTACACCAACAAATTATGTATACTTGGGCTTCCCACAGATATATCATAAGTTTATACCTGACTTTCAGCACCACCTTCAGCTTCCTCCAAGCGTTCGGTGAGCTGAATCACCTGCACGCTAAGGTCGGCCTTCTCGCGTTCAATCTAGAAAATGAATCTCAAATTACAATCCGTAATACTTCAGAATATTACATACGTTAAAATGATGTTTACCGATTTGGGTTTAGTACCACAGAACACTTACTCAAAGCTATTTTTAACATTTGACACAATTACGTGGCTTTCACTTGGTAGCCGTGTTTTTAAGCTTTTCAAAAAATTGTATCCTTGCACTCTAAGAGAGAGCATGCTCGTCAAGAAATGTTTACTTTATGTGATGTTTACACAAAAATATTTTAGTCTTAAGCTTGTATATCTAATTATTCCCGTGTAAATTGTATCTACCGTTGACGGACATATTCATAACCTCAACCGTGCGCTATTTATTTGTGTTTTGCTTGTTTTAAATAATTTGCGGGAGTCGTAAAGAGTGATTCATGTGATGAGATTTCTAAAATATTTGTGCGGAGGGAAAAAACAGTTTTCATAATCGTGAATTGTCGAAAATAGCTTCATCGTGCCACGCATGATGGCACGCAGAACGCACGGTTCGCGGGGCTATTTTTAACCCGATGACTACCGAAACGGCCAGCGCGCGTGCGCACTATCACCCGAATCTCTCTAAGCCATGATGGCCTGCGCGATGACAAATCGCAAAAACGATGTCAATGATGTGCCTCCTGCCGGCGAGCTGAATTTGAATTTATAATAAGCTTGAAAGTATTTATATCGTAATTTCACCGCATTCTAGTCCAATCTCGATCCCACTCGATTAAAAAAGCTCGTGTGCATTTCCCATATTCATGGGCCATGGCGTTGGTGGAGTGCTTTTCCTCCTAGTGGGTAATGCATTTATTTTCGACTGCAGGTGGAAAATGGGTTAGCGCATTGCGATTCGATTGATTGAGGGCACTTAAATTAGGTGTTTGAGCACTTGCATTCAAGTGCCCGTCATTTTGGCGGAGAAGAATGTGCTCTGCTCAGTTCAGCTCGGTAGGTGTGGGCGCGATTCATGCAGGCTAAAAGTAGGCGGGTGCTACAGGCTGATGTGGTGCCGCCATTTAGCAGGAAGGCAGTTGCGTGATATCAAGTTCCGTATTTTGCGAGGAGCGCGCCGACATATTTATTTTGGCAGCCCAATCTGCGCAAGTCAAAGCAACTAAGTCTGGTTCTAGCTCAAGTTTATTCTTACCCTAGAGCGGAGTTCTCTCTCAGATTCGAGATCATCATGAAGGAGACGGATCTTATCCTGAAAGAAGATGATTACAAAATATTACAGGATGATCCTCCAAAGAATAATGAATATTCGTTTCCTAGGATTACTTAGACTTGATGGAATCAATGGATAGGAGGAATATGAACAATTTTAGAATTTATGGAATTCCATAAAGATTGATAGAACACCAGGCCTGATCAAAGATAATTTTTTGAGGATCAATGTTTAGGCCTCAGATGTCTTAGGTGATGTCCTAATCTTAGAAGGAGACTTACCTCGAGTCTGGTGAGAGCGCTTAGGTCAGCGCTGTATTCGATGTTCACATCAGCGGCACCGCCACCCGTGGAACGGTAGGAGTATTTGGTGGTCCTCACCGCAGAGGAGGAAGACATCTTGGATTATATCCTTGCGCGTTGTGCTTCGAAGGGGGTTGAAATTGCGGGAGCCGAGCGTCGAACTGTTCCAAGTCGACGGGGGGACACCGTTCGTTTAGCGAATCGTGTGAGCGAGTGCACTGACCGTCGTAATTTCAGAGATTGAAACCCGCGTGCCGACGCCGCCTTACCAGTGGTGGCTAAGTCGTTCGTATGAGCGGCGCGACGCGAATAAGAACGTCGCCGCCGCCGCGGTAAGCGAGGTGCGCGTGCGCGTCAAGAACGGCGAACGGACGGCGGTCGGTCGGTGGCGGTGGTGGACGGGGCTAGTGCGGAATGTACGAAAACGTGCGCCGGTGATTTCGCGCACCAATGACTCAGATCGTGACGATGGCTGAATAGAGCGCGATTCTGGAAGGACTGGACTTATTTTTACTAGGGAAGAGCGCCGGCACCGCCTGTCTGCCTCTCGATAAGCCAGAAGCCCACAGAGTAATAGGTGCCTCCTGCGACACCGTAGGTGGATCGAAATGTGCATTTCATGGCTAGACGGACCAGTTTTGCCGTGACACACAGACTGAAAAATAGAATCTTGCAAAAATTTCAACCTGGCAAAAGTCTTGCTTGTATTCTGAGATATATGAATATGTGAACCTCAGGATAATATTCGTTTAAAAAACATTCTGCGACGATTGCAGGTGCATTTTTTCGCATTCGCTCGAAGGTGATAAACATCTAATGCGTCGCTTGCGCATATTTCTCGAATTACCTGAAATAGGGAGAGCGTCCTTTTATAGACACACACGCCGGCGCCGCGGCGCGAGCTCATGCTCACGGCGGCGTCCTGACGCTCTCTCACGTGTGGACGATTCCTGCCGGTAGCTGCTGCAGAGTCGGCGTTTCCATAAATCTATCATATGCTTCAAGCGCATGTCAACATCACCTGGATAATAATACCGACCGACGAGACAGCGACTCTGTCTCTGTATATTCTGTATATTCATTGCGCAAAGAAATCAGAATTTATCGCTTTTGTAATCCACGCGTTTGATTACTTTAATTGCATAATTTAAGTGGCTATCAATCACGCGGGCGAAAAATACAGGCAAGACGAAAATACAGGCGGCATGTCAATGACGCTGAACAAGAAGAGCAGGAGGAGCGAATGTTATGCCATCGATTAGGAGGAAAAATGCAACCAAGTACATTCACGTCCAACGCTTGAGTACGTTTGTGGTTTATTTTAAGTGCGGTGAAATTACATTGCGAAGGAACTGCGCGAATGTTTTTCTGAGATCAAGATGATGTCTACACCTGTTAGCTACTAGCAAAACGAAAGATGGAGGAAATATTTCGGAGAAGAAAACTGTACTTTATTCATTTTATTTATATTGGTTCTAGCAGAAATTTACAGAAGAAGTTTCTGAAAGGGCTAGGGATCTTGGAATCTTTAATTTTGTTACTTTGTCGCAAAGCTATCAGATATTAATATTTTGTATACTATCCATTTCTCACAAGTATTACAAATGAAAAGCATATAAATGGGAAAATATATTCCATGCAAATTGTACATTATGTTTTTTCTACCACTAATCATTAATATTTTCATACATAAAGAAAATATTTATGATTAGCTTTAGTTTTTTTGGTATCAACATATCTGGTGTCAAATTTAAAGCGGTTGACGTTTCAAATATGGATTTTCCCAAACACGTACGGTCCAAGTACTATTGAATGATTTTTAGAGGGACCCCTTGAAAGAAATTTAAAAAAATGTGAGAACTATTGGTCTGACCTAATTGAAGTTTACCTTAATCGATCTACATCTAATCGTTACATACCAAACTGAAACTGAAATGTAACCTAACTAAACCTAATCAAAACGTAATCTATTCTAACCTAACCAATTACAATTTATTCCAAACAATTTATTTTTCATATAAGCCAAACAAACAATTTGTTCCCGCCTATTTGTTATATTTTATTGACCTGTATTTCATGGAAACGTGTCTATGTATCTACGTGTCTATCAATTGGCTCCATGCCATTCTGTTATAACCATGTTTCTCAATACTAGAGAATACTGTTCTAATAAATATGGAGGACTAGTTAATAACAAGTTATTAAATGATTGAATATGATATATGGCACCAAACGTTAACCTATGAATGTCGAATGTCCTAAGTACAACCCAATCAAGCAGCTAAAACTATGCGACAAATATTCTTTTGCATAATGCTGACATCTGCTGAACCAAAACCTTTATAGCCTTTAAAATATGCAATTTTTAAAGCAATAAAATGTCAAACATATAAATAGCAGTCCAAATTCTTCAGATTATTTGCATTTGTGGTCCGTAAATAGAGCGCGGCAACCGCATAATAATCCAAAAAAGACGAAAATTATGATGTGTTTAAAGTAGACAAAGTTGTTTGCGACTGAGCGCGTCGCTTGCGCGTCGTCCTGCTTTAAATAGTTCGGCTCGGCTTCCGGTCGGCGGCGGTCGTGCGGGCTCGCTGTGGCGGCGCAGCGACGCTGAGCGTCCGGACAACGACGCCGACGACCGTCTGGCGTCGTCCGCAGCCTCCGCATGTCCGCCGCCGCCACCAGCAATTCCTATCGGCCGCTGGCCTAAGTCGTACGCGCATCTCACTAAGAAGGTTTTTGTCCGTCCATCCGACGCTCCCCGGGCCACCACGCAACTCCCAACCTAATCACATCTCAAGTGCAAGTGCAAACTTTATTTAAATTCTTACCAAATGAGAGCATTTTCAAATCTGCGTCTTAAAGTGTTTTAAAGGCTTCGTGTCTTTATTTCTAACATTACTCAAATTAAGTTTAAAGTCGAATTCGATAAAAATAACGCGGTGGTAGACAGACAGGCAGGCTCGGAACATAATAATCGACGAATGCGGAAGTAAATCAAAGTGATACGAAGGAAATAATGCTGTAATAAATCTTGAAGAGTTTTTGCCTCGCTGTTTGTGCGTGACCGCGACATAGGCGTGTTCGTCCTTACATAAGGATGAGTGGATATCGTAGCTATGTGAGTAACTAAGTAATATATGATTATTGTTCCCCGTTTAACTTGCCAAAAAGCCGTCTATACATGTATGAAACGTCTAATCTAATCTAACTTAATCTAATCCTACCCAAACTAGGTTATCCTAAATTTAACCTAGTCGATCGATATCTAACTTAATCTACACATTTTTATTAGCCTAACCTAAGTAAATCTAAATTCGACTTAACTGAACCTAACCTTGTCCTAAACTAACGTAACCTAAAACAATCTTTCCTAACCTCATTTAATTTTCATATAGTTAACTGGTACCAAGGACAAAGTAAATAAAAAATCTAAAACAGTTGTTTATAAAAAAATATTTAGACCATGCTAACCTATGGTAGCGAAAGATGGGTTTTAAATAAAGGACAGAAGAGCAAAATAAGATATCTTAGAGAAGTGGAGGAATGCCGTAGAGTGGATAAAATCAGAAATGAGGCAAAAAGACAAAATCTAGAAGTAACACCAATAGGGAGATGGGTCGATGATAGGCAACTAGGATGGTGGTGTCACCTGCACAGGATGCAGAACGAGAGTCAAGCAAGGACAATATGGGAAGCCAAAATTCTAGGCAAACTTAGTAGGGGTGGACCGAAGAAAACACGGGATGAAGATGTCGATAAAATAATAGTAAACTAAAACAGATCAATTAAACAATCCAGAGCACTAACGAAAGACGGAGACAAATGGAAGAATTTGATCTGGGAGTAATATGAAGACAATTCTAAATTAATCAAAAAGTACAATTCATAAATAGAGAAAAGATTATGCAGATTATGGTCCGGGAACAATGCAAATTTGTGGGCCCCCTTCCCCACAGCATGTACCCCCGCTAAATTTTTAAATCACACCTAACAATCACAATCACCTAACGTTTCCAATAGTGCCTCAAAAACAAAACATGGCTCTATTTGAATGCCTAATAAGGTCTCCTTCTTCCTACACTCACGCGAACCAATACCTCCCAGCACATACTCAATCTGTGTGACTCAGATAGCACCATATAACTTCTCCATTCACATCAACTCTTTCAGAATTCGCCCTTGCAATGGATTACGCAAAATGTTGTACTGTCGACAACATCATGTACCAAAACCATTGGACCCACGAGTAGGCATATGCTATCCCCTTTGTAACATTATCCCCGCGAGCTACTTTGTGGTAGTTAGAATTATTAAGAAAACGTATTCAAAATATTCGCATTTTAGGATTATTTCATAAGGGATGCAAACTAGATATCTAAAACTATATATTGGAAGCATAACTATAATAGCTGCGCAGTGGTTGCATGGTAAAACCATTTTCTGACTGAGGACCCTTCGTCAAAAATCTATTTCTATTTATACGTTTTTAATGAAATTCTATATCAGTTTCGAAAAGCAGCAAATTATTTTTCGCAAAATTCTTAATTCTGTCCTCTAAGGGTTAAATAATGCTACATATGCTTGTAGTATGCAGTTTAACATGCCAAAAAGCAATCTAAGCATATGTCGATTCTCGGTTTTGATGAAATTGATTTGTTTAATTAAACTGTTTCCAACTTTTTTGAAGTGATTCTTCAATAACAACTGAAATGTAATTATTTATATCATTTCGTTTATCGCTGATATTTTGATGTTTCAATCATCAACGAATTTCACTCATCGACTTTCAAAATTTCTGGTTTTCTGCGAATTTCACAAATAACGTCTTGAAATAACAAAATTTCCCAATTTTATGTAAAATAAGAATGTGAGACATGAGACACAGAAAAGGCAATAAAAATGTCCAAAGTCATTTAATGTCACACTTCCGACAAAATAGATATCTAAATTTAAAATCTATAATAAATCACAGTAAAATGTTGCTCCCACTCGAAAAACAAACTTAAATCGTTTGTCAAATGGTTTTCTGCATATATTATATGTACGTAAGGTTGCCTAACAAAAGCTATAACTTAAAGTTTTTGTACTTTACACAATTATGTTTACAACGTTTCTATTAATAGAATTCAAGGAACTTGTATAGATTCCACTAACGTGTTTAATTTTTTTTGAGAGAAAACATTTCTAAAGATATAAAAATATAGATAGAACATAAATGCATGAAATTTTGAACGGTTTGTTTATTGGTATTGTGCGAATGCTTAACTTACATAACTCGAGTATAAACCATCAAATAGTGAAGTTGTGAATGTGCTAAATTTTGGCAAAACTTGCTGCAATGTTTACACGCAAAATTTGTAACCGGAATGTTTTTATAAATCTCGTAATGTACGTCTATTTTCGTGCGGCAATTGAAGCGCAGCCAGTGCTGCAATTGTTCTAAGGCTTTTAATGCTTCTGGGCTTTTAAGTAATGCCTAAAATATCCAACGTTAATAAGTCTTGTTAAAATTAAAACGAAAATTTAAAGATTAACATTACGTAACCTACATTTCATGTTACTTATATTTAACCTAGTATAAAATCAACCTTTTCTAACCTAAATTCAGCTTAACTCAACTTTTCATAACCTGATCTAGACTTATTTAACTTTAGCCTACCATTAAACTGAACTAACTTTAATTTAACCCAATTGAATCTAACTTATTGTCAGCCAACTTATAATATTTCAACTTTACCTAACCTAATGTATGCCAACCTATTTAAACATAATTTGTCTGTATCTATGATTCACCTAATCTACATAGTCTAAATAAACTTAAACTAATCAAATCTAACCTAACCACTTTTCAACATGATCTAACCTACCATTATCTGTTATATCTCATGCTAAAGTAATCTGGCCTTAACTAAATTTATACCGAACTTAACTTAACCTAACCAAATGTAACTTAACCTAACTATATTTCAACTAAACCTGAATTAATCTTTACCAAATTTAACCAATGCTAAGCTGTAGTATTCTATGCTAACCTAACTTAACCAAAATACAACATAACCTAATATAACCTAATAGATCTCATTGAATTTTTACTAATCTTATAAAAACGCTCTAAAATCGTACAATATAAAAATGTACTTTGATAGTAATTAATCGCTGAACTCGTGTGCGGTCGTACGCATCGATGATAACGAATGTCTTTACAGTAGGCCTGAGAATGTGCAGGGATTGCCCTGGAAATTCATCTCAATATGTTGCTGCCGAAAAGTCGGCCGAGCGAAGAGAAATGTCTTATAAAACTGTCAGGCCCACTTCCCTCAACGCTGCTAACGTACCATCCACCCAGGCCGTGTGTGAACCGGCCTAAAGTCAAAGCATTTCTAAAATAAAACCCGAATGCCGAATCAAAAACGCTTCTCTATTTTCCTCTTCTCCAGCGTGCTTTTTTTGAATCGGGAAACACGGATGACAATGTCACCGTATGTACGCTGTACACCCACGACCGGAATCAGCCGCATGTCGTGTGTGTGTTCCGTCGTGTTCGGTGGCGTTGAAAGTGAGAAAAAAATGCGCGTGGCAGAGCTTTAGCAGCTCATAATTAGTGCATCCGGTTTTAAAAATACAAATGCACAATAAAAGTTCCTAAACTTGCTGCGCACACCGCTAAAGAGACATTCAATACGTGTGATTAAAGACGGCGATTAAAAGTTGTCCTTTTTGGATGTGACTCTTTTTTGTTTTGTACTTTTCCCGAGTTCTACGAATTGGTTTGGTTAGCGTGGACATGCATTCAATTGACAACACATACGCTTATACTGCGCCCTCGAGAATCATTTGCCTAAAAATACGCGTGGTTGCGCATACATTACTACCAGCTTAAGTCATTCAATGACCCTATATCGTAGGAAAAACGAAATGATTAACATAGACTCCACACAATTCTCGTTGTGTGTTTCGCGTTGGCTCTGTATGAATCTAAAATGTAATTTTAGGTGCCGTGGAATAAAAATTCGTCATCCAGCGCTGTGCCGACGACGAGTAATTACACGCCGAGAAAGGACACCGCGCCGGCGAACAAGGTGGGTAATGGTAATCCTCCTCCTCCTTCTCCTACTGCTCCTCTCCCGGTGCATTCGCAAAAAAACCTAGATTCACCAGCTAGGCCTAGCATATACAATCCGCGAAATCTCCCAAGCGCAATGCAACACGTTCCAGTTACTTCGTGATTCTGCCTGTGTATGTGCGCATATGTATGCCCAAGGCTATATTTAAACCCCTTTAACTCGCGGCCATACGGCGTCAACCGTGGTTGATTGCAGCGTTCTAACGGCCAAAACCTAATGTTCATAAAATGTTATAGTTTTAATTATTTTAGTGTCTTGCAAGCAAGTATTTTCAAATTTGAAGACTAGTTTGAAGAAAGATAATAGGAAATGATGCAAAGACAACTCAAAATTGTAAAGTATTAAAATATGATAAATCTCTGAAAGGTGGTAAACAATTCTAAACATACAAATAATGTGAGAAAATGATGGAATTGTCAGGTGTTTTAAAGGAACAACAACTGCTTTGTCAAAATATTTAAGACAGTTTATTTATGTTTGTACAATGTACATATTTAGTCTTTCGGCAACTTCAGATCTTCAGATCTTGAAGATTACATTGAAGGGGTAGTTTAAATGAACATTTAAATGAATTTAAATCACTTTTTAGTTAAAACGTCTAGATACAGGCACCTTTCCAGATTTCAAAGTTATAGTAGAATTTCAGAGAATATTTCCATTTTTAATACTGAGGTAAAATGTTTAGTTTTTGTTTTAATTTTTCTCTGATTTCCAGAAAAAAGTGGCCCATCGTCGACAGAATACTAAATCAACCTTAAATATACTCCACATTCTAATGATGAAGCTTAAACTGATTAGGTTATGAATAACCATTTAATACTATCTATATTTCATCAATTTTGTTAAAAGAGTACCTAAGAATACCTGTAAAGATACATTCTTCAGGTATCCTTAGATTTTTCATACTCTTTGTTGTTCAGAAAAATTAGCCCATTTTCGACAGTACTTTTCATCACGTTTCTTTTATTTTTAATCATGGAGAAAAAAAAGTTATTTCCGGTTAAAAAGGAATTCAGTCACTATTTTCATCTACATTTAGGTATTATATAGTATTATATAGTAATAACATGTGATATGTGACATTTTGGCCGTTGGCTCTCTGATAGCAACCAAGGTACGTCGGTGCAATGCACGTTGCGCTGTCGGCGGTTACGTTTGCACCGACTCATTATTTCATCTATGCTCATCTTCTATGTATGAATGTGTATTTTCAGTATGAATCCACATACGCCAAGTCGCGGCCCGATGCCAAAAGCAAGCCGGGCAGCGACAAATTGCCGACGGCGTCGTCGTCGTCGTCTGCATCGGAAACTAAATACGGCACTAAAACCACTGCGAGCGCGGCGTCGACGTACACTGGCGGCGGAGAGCCGAGCTACCAGCGTCTCTACGGTAAGCTCCACGCAAACCATCCTCGCATTCCGATTCAGCAATCCAATCGGATATATTCGCCATAGGTCACCAGTGTGTATCCGTGTGCGTTTTGATTGCAGACTCAGGCCGGAGTGACCTAACCACTCGAGTGAAGTCCCCCGTGGAGAAGAAGGAGAGCCATCCGCCTGTCTCCTACCGACCGATAATACGCACACCCGGAGCCAGATCGCGCGATCCTAGTCCCGTGCACGAGAAACCAGCGACTGAGACTAGCTTTAACTACAATCGTCTTTATCCACGACCTTACACTGGAGCCAGATCTATGAGCCGGGAACGTAATGATTCGGCTTCCTCGACAAGCTCAACGACTATACCAAAGTATACAGGTCGTACTTCGATGAACAAAGATGACTACAACCCGAAAACGTATCTGGGTCGCACTTCCAGAAATACATCCAGAGAGGACCTGTCTCTGGCGAAGTATAAACCGCCTGAAACAAAGCAGGATCTTCTTTCTGCTAGATTCAGGTCCAAAGAAGATTTAAGTTCTAAATACAAACCGTCTTCAAGTCCAACTACGACTTCTACATCCTCTTCGAGAGAGCTGGCCAAGTATCAACCTAGTCGTACCACTTCTAGAGAGGACCTTGCTTCGAAAGGACCTCAAAAGTTTATCACAAGCCGATTTCTACCCAAAAATACAATTGAAAAATCGCATACAGCTTACACCAGGACGTCTGCAGCAAGGACAAGTGAGGTTAGCAGGAAGAATCGTGAATTACTCAATGCCCTTAGTGCAAGTAACAGTGATAAATCTGCCAATAGTAGATCAGTAAGTAGGTGTTCGTCAGTGGCACCGGAGGAAGTCAAACCCAAAGTGGAACCAGTTAAAACTGAAAATGTGCAACCCAGGCCTGTGCAACCGTCGAAACCAGTGGAAATCGAAACTGTTTCGATGGTCTCTCGAAGTACGTCACCAAATCCACCTAGTCAAACCTCCTATATCCGAGCGAGACGAACAGACTTAGCTAGGGTTATAGAGAAACAAATAAGCAGACCTAAAGATCGTGGAGAAATGGTCGATAAATGTATTCAATCTGAAGACAGCACTAAGTCCTCTCGGTTTTCTGGATCCTCCCGGATTACTGCAGCTCGATGGTCATCGTTCTTAGACCTTAAATACTCTAGTCCAAATACATCAAGTAGTGAAATGCCAAATACCGAAGCTACAGATCACAAAAAGGACCCGAAACCAATTTCCAGAAACAGTTCTATGAAAAGTCTAAGTAGGTCATCTTCAAAGTCGGATCTAAGACGGAGTCGATCAACGTCGTCCCAGAGTGATTCTAGTCAGGCAAGTCCAGGTCCCAAGGTCAAGTCTTCACCTTCGAAAACTATAAAGTTACCACCAAGTGAAAAAACAGACAGTCCATCAGTACTGCACTCATTGAATACCCCCAATAAAGATTTCCGTAAATCAGTATTAAATATGAATCCAGAAAAGTTGAATAAACGCAGTAATAGTGTTACTTCTGATTCTGATGCTGCGGAGGACCAGAAATCAAAGTTACCACAACGAGTCACCCCAAGTGGGGAACGAGGAAGGCGATCTGAGAGTTCTTCATCCGAAAGATCTTCTAGTTCTAAAAGTTCAGACGATGATACCAAACAACGCTCTGTTAGACTGCAAAGTCCCGATGCGACTTCAGCGATTTTATCTTCAGCAGATGAACTATCTTTGGATAAACCTAAGAAAGGTAAAGGCGAAAAGGACAATGATGCAAAATCGTTTTTAATGAGAGCACTTGCACCCGTTACCAATTTCTTCAAAGTAAAAACCAACGAAGCCCACGATGGAAAATCCCAGGAAAGTTCCGATCGAACATCGAAAAACATTCCGGACTTAATCTTCTCAAACTCTTCGAATTCGGAAGGAAAACGTCCAATTCTGAGGCAAATCAAATCACAGGATCGTACAATGTGGTTTGAAGACTCTGGTGAAGAGACAAGTTCTCCAAATGGAAGCAAATTAAAAATCCTACGACAAGTTGAATCCGGGGAACTCGCGTGGTGGTTGGATGAAAAGTCAGAGGTACCTCCAAGTGTTCAGATCATATCAGCTACGAGCTTCGGCGAGGACGGTGTGAATGAAGACGGAAAACTAATTTACAAAATTAGAAATGATTCTGAAGACCACTCCTGGTTCCTCGATCCCTGTTCCGATGCAACCGACAAAAACATATCCGACATTCCTCGTAGTTTATCAGATGAACAAGACAATCGTTCTTTGAAACTCATTCATCACATTGACTCCACAGAAAAGAGTTGGTGGTTGGAAGATGTGCCTAATAATTCAGGGGGTACTTCTAGAAGTAGTTTGAAAGTTCGTCGAATTCAACATGTTCAGTCTGGTGATCGGGCATGGTGGTTGGACGATAGTGTGGAGGTACCTGATGGGGTTATGGTCTATCCTGCAACAAGCACCGATGAACAAGGAGTGATGAAAAATGGAAAGATTATCTACAAACTTCGAAGGACAGATTCGACAGAATTAGAGTGGTGGTTATCCAGTGATTCATCGAAGGGAACGTCCTATAATCTCAGTCAATGTCAAAATCAAAGCCTACAAGGCCAAAGTATCCAACAAACTGGGGGTCTTGAGAATTCTGAACCCGAATTTCTACAAAAGTACAAAATTCGTCATATAGACTCTGGGGAGAGAGCATGGTGGATGTGCAGTAATGAAAACCTGAATGAAGCTGGTAACTCAACATGGACGCAATCTAAAATACCTGATGACCCTGACAATGAAGAGTTTGACGAATCGGGGATTCCTCTGGGTGATCGGGCAAGTCCGGAAGGTTTAGAGACCCCAAGGGAGGAATCCGAAACTGGAAGGATGAGTCCTTATGATAATGTCCCCGGTTCCAACCTATATATTACCAGACCAAAGAGGAAACAACTTTCTAAGGCTGGAATGTTTATTTCCAAACATACGAACATTGATGATATTCTCGGTGGTTCTTCACAACTCCTCAGTCCTTTAATCGACAGGATATTCAATTATCAGACTTCTCCGAGTACAGATTGTGATGACATTAATGCTAGTCAAGTGAAGATTCATGAAGGCCATGGGAAGAAACCGACTCATAAGAGGTAGTTATTTTTTATAATGAAGGCTGACAGGGTTATATCTTTTTTATTATCTTTGTTTAGTGATGGGAAATTCGGGATTCCGAAGGACTACAGTTCTAGGGTAAGTGGATCAGTTTGTTTTTCTTGGCACGAATTAATGCATTGTCAGTCAATTGTAACAAAGTGATAAAGTTAAGCAACTGTGTACCATTACATAATGTTGGACGAAAAATACGGAAATGCTTTTTCCCGAAAATCTCGACGATTGGTCGGAATAACAGAAAAGTGGGAAGTTAGTGCAACTGTTACGACTTTTAAATTAGCATCCGCGTTCTAGTGCGTTACATTTTGGCAGGCAGGCGCAAAAAGTCGAACGAAAATCCGATTTGGAAAACGAAAATAAACGCGGGCGTCCCAAACTCTAAAGAAAATTGCGATAAATAGGTTATGTCTCACTTCCTGGTGGTAAACGATAATTCTCTATAGAGTGCGACAAACTCGCTTGACGTGTCCATACGTTCCCGGTCGAAATAAGAAGAGAAACTTTTCCTGTTTCGAACGGGAACGCACAGTACAATCGTAAATGTATTGTGCAAGATTTGCATCTAGGTTGCATGCAAACCTAGCTACCCGAAAATCCAAATTGATGGTGTCATTTGTGGTTAATCCCATCTAATGGCTTTGTCAGCTGTCAAGCTGATTTGAGGTTAGACGCGTCTTTGGGCGCGATCTTGGCGCCCAAAGATGCTACTCAATTATTTATTGTCGCGCATAAATTACGTGTCTTTATTACGGCTGTGACTAATAATAAAATTGTTCGAATGATTTAATTAACTATTGCGCTACCGTTAGCCATAAATGCTCGTTATTGAATTTGCATAATAATAACGCATTAATGATTGCTCTGGGTATGCAATAAATCGATATGCGATGATGACATCCGCGACATTAATGACATTGTTGACATTAGAATGCGTGATCGCAGAATTCGATAATTCGCCGTCGTCGTATGTGCGATTTTATTTACGATTGCGCCTGAGTGACTTATTCATGAGCGTCGGGGAGTTTCTATTTGTAGATATCGTTGATATGGAGGACACTTAGTCATATTTTCTTGCCTCTTGTTTCTGTCGTTGCTGTCGTGCTTGGTGGGAGCTTGGGAAGCATGGGAGACGACGCATGTTGGCGTCGTTTCACTAATAGGCGCTCAGGCGAATGCATTCAGGTGGTTTCCACCGGCTGCGACCAGGTGTTTCGGGGCGAGTTGATGGTTGATGCGACCGCGAAGATGGACCGTTTAGAAGTTGACTACAAAGTCCCACTACAAAAGCATGCGTACATATCTTAAGGGTAAAGATTTATTTGGGTGTAGCACTTGTAGTTATCATATGTTGTTTAGGGCTCCCTGTTTGATGCAAATGTAAAAGTTTGATATTTTTATGATTTATGATCCGAACTTCATGCTCAAATTTTTTTTTATTCAACAACCTTTTTCTACCACATAGTGATGTAAGGGAATAGTAACTTTCACCCGGCTCAATTCGGTCTCGCTACTGATGGTACTTACTCTGAACTTTTTGTGCATATGGTTTTTTTCCGGAGACCGTTGCAAGCGAATCGCCCAACCTTCATTCGCGTTTTTACCGCGAAATTCGCGGACGGCGCCGCAGCCACTTGTTGAGTGGGGAGACGAAGTGGTCACCCACCCAACGTCTAGCTACGTCCGACGTTGCTTAACTGCAGTGATCTAACGAGCACCGAACTTCACCATGCAACAAGCCGCCGCTATGATCAAAAATAATAATTTTATATGGGAGCGATAATTAACACAGAATTTGTCCAGCTAAATTGCGCAGCAGTATGTTCGATGACTGCTGACCGAAAGTCTCTGGATCGAATCCCGGTGGGAGAACAAGCAAAATGAATTCTTATTCCAATCAAATAAAACTATAACAAGTTCATTGCAATAACATAATTGCTACAATAAATATAAAACCAAATGTTACAATATAGTGATAATATATTGTGTTTCGTAGCAATAGGGTTACCTCTTCGTGGTGTCTCTGGTAATGAAATTTAAAATACAAAATTATTTACTTATAATTGACTTATAATTTTACTATGTAATTGTGAAAGCGTACTATGTTAAACGACACTGAATAGACACTGAATGTGAATTATTCATACACATCATTTCGATTTGATAAATATCTATATCGAAAGTTTTGATCTTTTCTTGACATGGTAAAGATTTGACCGCCATCTTTATATGTTAATTTAAAATATTTTTTTACACTGAAACTTGTCATATATTGTAAGTTTTTTTTGATACCAAACTTTATATTGATACCAAACTCAATAGGTAATCTAAACCGCCTATGTAATCTACAAACCCTACATTCAAAAATTCTTCTCCCATAAGAATTATACCCAAAATTTTGTAGTTGGATTTTGTAGGTAACTTCTTAAAGGTCGACAATTCCCAGACCCTTCGGGTTACAATTCAAGCGCATAGCAAACGTTTATCATTTCAGGAGTACTGCTTGGAATGGGTAGAGGTAAAAGTAAAGGTAGAAGGACGTCAATGTCGGTCGCTACTTCTTTTTTGCTTACCTGAACGTAAATATACAGTGGGTCTATAGATTTAAAGATTTCAGCTCAGATAATTTTATTAGGACTGGTGGAAATGGTTGCCTTAATTGGGTTTTAATGTAAAGTGAAATTTATGCAAATTAAAGGATTAAGTAATATTTAAAGGCAATTAGCTGTGGTTCGAAAATCATAGTGTCATTTAATGTTTGATTTATTACTTTTCTTGATTACGTAATGTTACTTTTTTGGTTTTGGGACATTTTATAGTATTTTTTAAATCATTCTATGACTATATTTTATTGTTTTTGTTTTCATTTATTTCTTTAGTAACTTATGAATTTGCACAGATGAAGATAAAATTTCGTTAAGAAATAAAGATTTAATTGCCTTTGTGATTTGCTTAATAAAGTCATATACACGATTAACAAAAGTAGTAGTTAAAGATTACACTTTTCAGTTTTAATTTTTATTTGCCATATTTAGAAAGCGTTTATAATATTTTCTTAAGAGACATCGTTTAATAGCAATATAACACACATACTATAACAATTTACCTGTATAATATCCATATGTTACTTGGAGACATTATAGGAAATTTAATTAGTACCTTAAAAGTATTATACTGATGCAATTTATTTATTTATTAGAATAATATATTTCGCAATAACATTATTACTTAAATGTTCATAAAATTGGCTGCGTTTAAATAAATTAATTTACTAAAAATTAAAAATTGTTTGATTGTTCTTAATGAACAAAGCAAACATTTTGTCCTAGTTGTTGATAAAAAATCGTCTGGGTGACACGTGCATCTCGTTCATAACATATGATATTGTTTATGACAATCTATTGAGTTTTTGTTGTTTGAAATCAATCAACTAAAAAACAAATTGATAAATATCAAATGCTGAGTAATTTTTTATTAATCAAGTGCATTCATAAACATCGGAAAAATGTTTGATTTTGAATTGGAAGTATTCAAAATCTGGGGGAGACGAATCTCCGAATTGTTGGAAGCTGTAATTATCAGCTAACAGAAAATGTCGATATTGAGACTTTTGACCATATCTTGACATGTTAATACATATTTAATGTATTAAATATTCATCTAAGCCCACCTGGGCAGCACAGTCGGTAGTGCTTCGGCTTACCACGCAGCCGGTCGGGGTTCGAGTCCCCGAGTCCAAATTATCACGTTAATAACATGTAAATATGTATATTGGAAAAACAAATAAATTGTAAATCCAGGCTGAAGGACCAGTATGGTCGATGGCCAGGTCTCAGGACCGAAAATACAATTTTTTTTACTCATCTAATATGAAATAAATGATTTTCCAGAATGAAACACATTTTGAATTGTCGATATAATCGATATAGTTTCAAAATATATAGATAGGTAGATTCATTTATTGGCATTCTGTTCCCCACAGTTTTATACATCGCCTTTATACAATATCAAATTCAAAATATATATTAACATTACATATATATGTTTTTTTTTCTTTTTTTTTTCTTTTTGGTATGTGCTGACATTTTGTGATATGTGTCAGCACAGTCAGCACAGAAAAAACTGTGATAAATTTCGTACTAATGATAGAAACACCAAAAATCAAAACATTTTTATAAATTGACGTTATTTTGCTGAGGATGGTGTAATAAAAACACCGAAACCGGTCCAAAATTGAATTTAATAAAGGTATAAAGAAGTAATATAAAACATCATTACCTATTATAAATATTTAAAATCGATACTATCGTTATAGAAAAAACTTCTAACTAGGCATGTCAAAATAAATTGTTATCGAGAAATATCGATATATTTATATTGCTATATACTTATTACGTTACAATTTCCTGAATTATGTTACGAGATTTTAGGTATAGATGGCGATAAGCTAATTTCGATATTATCGACATTAATGTATCAAAGTGATAGTTACATGTACTGATATAGATTAATATTGATATGTATTCATACCGACAATAGTGAGATTAGCTGGGACCGCCATATTTATACCTAACTGTCAAAAGATTTGCAATGTATAGACAAATATCGATAATTTTCTCTCGACAAATATCGATATTGAAAGTTCCGATCCTTCTTTGACAGGTTGGACTTATGGGCCTTTCGCTTATTATTCCACAACAGTTCCATTACAGTTTACTGAATAATCTTACAAGATAGAATCTTACAAGATTCACTAAAAATATCGAAATCTTCTCTAATATTGGTATCTCCTAATTTATTGAAAATGTCAAAAGCTTGTATATATGATATTGCTTCTGACACTTAGCTACAGTGAAACCTTCCGTTTGCGGAACCTTATCTATATGTAATCCTGCCCAAAGCGGAAATTATTTTGCTTTAATATTCAAGATCGATACATCAAAAACCAAAAATATCGATATGGAAATTGTCTGTACTTCGTTATTTGTCGGATATATCTACTCACAATCAGTGCTTTTGTGTGGGTCTACACGACGACCTGCTGTCGCGTCCTGCGTCCAGCAGCAGCACCACTAGCTCTAGGCCTAGCGGGCTGCAAAACATCGGCGTCGCCGTCGCCGCGCATCGTCACACACCGGGCGTGCGTTCAGTTTATACGCTGGCCGCGGCCTGTTCAGTTCCATCGCGTTCCCCTCACCGGCAGGTCGCGCAAACTCGCCTTTCTCGCCGATGCCCACCTTCGCCGAGGTTGCACGGTGCGCGTGAAACGTTGTTGTCTCGCAACAATACCCGATACCGATACCCTTCGAAAAAAAACCCAAGCGAAATCCAAATCAACCAAAGAAGCAATAAGGTACGTCGCGTCACCAATCAACAATTTCCCCAACATCAATCAAGCAAGATTATTAGTACTGTCTAAGAAACGAAGCTAAAGGCGGAAATTCGAAAAAGAAAACGCAGGTAATTCGTTTATGCACGTGCACATCAACAACAATAAACCATTTCGACCGCAAGCAATTAAACAAGGCACCTAAGAAAAGATAATGAACTTTAAGATGCGGACCTTTTTTAATGTACTTTAAAAGGTTCTTCATTACGCGGCTTAAAGACCACGCTTGCCGTACGCGTGTACAAGAACCGTGCTTTAATTAACGGAAGGGAGTCAAACTGTATGAAAATGACTATTAAAGTTTAACTTAATTGGCACCAATAGCTGTTAATTGCAATTACAATTTGAATATTATGACATTTGATGCCAAGAGGTTGACAAATTCCACTTCAATTAGGTTCATATATTGTGTAATTCTTAATTCAATTTATTGGCAGTTATGCTCAAGAAAATTGATAAAATTACATTGAAACCTTGCCTTTCTAGGATTTTATAATTTGTATAAGGAGTAATTATCTTTTCTATATTTGCATTTATAAGCGGAAAAATGAGGCGAATAATTCTATAAAGGAAATACCTCTTTTGGAATCTCCTTGAAATTTGAAACTTAATCTAAATTTGGTATTTTTGAATTTTGACACATTTTGTTATTTAAACCTATTACATTTCACTGTAACAATAAGGTATCTTTATCCATATTTGGTATTTGTCAATTAAATTTGCTCTAGTAATTCAAAAGATTCAAAGAAAATTTTTATTTTTCTTATTCTTGATAAATTGTATAATGTCTAATTAAATATCCCATCTTAATATAAATAGGTAAAATTAGAAAAAAAAAACACGAACAAATTAAAATATTTTTACTATGTTTAAAATATTTTGCGCTTTTCAATTGAGTTTTGCAACTCAGAAATTCACCAGCAATTAAAGCTGTAAAATACCTTTAACATTAAATTCCGTCTGGTATCCGTAAAATGTTGAACGTTTGATAAACTAAACTCATATTTATAAGGACCATATCGTAATTTTGGATTTCGAAATCGTTTATTCAAAATACTTAAGAAATGTGAAGAATGTGAAGATCTACTTTTTTGCAGTTTGCTTTTTTGAAAAATTGAACAGTACACAGTTGAGCGACTCAAAAAATGTGTTCTAGTAGCTTTTTTGAATCTTTACACATGTTATGCCTTTTTAAAGTGGTTAAATCAACAACACTGCCAAAAATTGATGAAAGAAACTAGCTTAAATAAGTATATGAAATACCTTTAAATTTTTCTTATTTCTAAATGTAAATCTAAAAAAAAATTAACTTATTCTCAAAAATGTTTGCTTTTTCAATCTTAATAAATTGTTTAATAAGTAAGCATTAAATAATGTATTACGTTTGAAAAATACTGTCAAGGGCAACAGTCGAAAAATAAAGATTTTTTTTGACATAGCGATAGCTTCGTTTTTTTTACATTTCTTATTCTTGATTTAAGAAAATGTTTTCAATATTGTGTAATTTTTTACTGGTAAATTTCACTTTGACATATCTACATACATGTTGTATAATGCCTAATTAAATTTACTAGTTTAACGAAGGTATATCGAGCGTTTCTTTCTCATTAAAACTTTATCAAGTTCTTTGTTGCGAGAGGTGCACGAGCGTCGACACAATTGCGCGACATATCAATCGCATTCGCGAATGACAATGGCTTGTTTTCCTGCTTCATTTCATCGTATTTCGGCGATTCTCTATAACGTGTATAAAGTCAGCGGCCTCTAGAAAACATGCCTGCACGTGCATTAACGAATTAACGACCTGTTTCTGTATGTGCCGAGATTCGACGCTATGCCTGCCTTTCAGGTCTACCTTTCTTTGGTATTGCGTTTCATGGCGTTTGTTTTGCGATTAGATTATTAGGAAATTAGTGCAGCGGAAAACACAAGTGGATAAAAAAAACGCATAGGAAAGCGGCGACGAAGTGATTCGCGTGGTGTGTGTACGATGTGAGCAAAATGTCGCTGACATGCCGGGTGCAGTACTTGAACGACATCGACCCGTTCGCATACACGACCAACTTTCCGGATCCGGCGCGTCCGCCACAGCACACGTTCAGCGTCACCTTGCCGCTCGTCAACCAGCTGTCGGCCATACACCGCCTGCTGCAGTCGCCGCATAGGGTGAGTATTGCGCGCTTTTTTGTGTCTTCGTTTTGCTGGCGACGCGACGACGCGACGCGTGCACCAGGTCGGGGGCTCCCAATCAACTTGCCGCGCGATGGGTCGGCGACGCGACGTGGCTGTAGTGTGTGTGTGCAACCTGAAGCCCACCAAAGGAAAGCAACAGGTTTTTCTCGCAGTCAGCTGCTAGCTTGGCCCCGGCATCGGTATAAAGCCGTATGTGCATGTGCCAACTACCAGTTTGTGGCTCGATTCCAGCTTTTCTGAATCTTTGTTTCAATTTGTTCGGTATTATTTCGTTTTATCATAATTTAGCATTTTTGGGATATTTTTCTTCTGGATTTAGTATTTATTAATATCAATTTCAACCAATATTAATGAGATCTTTTAGCATCTTATGAAAGTTAAAGTATGCAACTTTCAATTGATCCGTCCAGGAGAGGACATATTCACTTGATTTTCTTCGAAACTAGACGAGGGTGCCTCAAGATGTTCAAACAAAAGTTGTTGCAAATTCAGAGAGGAATATACGGATGAAAAATTCACGATCGAGTCGGTGCAAATAGAAGGGTTAGCCCACCGGGGCAGCATAGTGGGTAGTGCTTCGGCCTACCACGCAGCAGGACAGGGTTCGATTCCCCGCGGTGGGCACCATTAATGTGAATTTATTCACATCACATTACTGCAACAAATACACAACACAATTACTAACTTTATTTCCTAGTCTTCGGACTAGAAATAAAGTTACTTTTAGAAGGGTTAAATAAAGAGATAATGCATTAAAACTTGTACCAAAATATAGAACTTATTAAGGTGTTTCGTATGGCATCATTAAACATGAGTATTTTTTGCAAATTTACCAGCAATTTGTAGTCTAGTTTCGGAGAAAATCGAGTGAATATGTCCTCTTATGGACAGCTCAATAGAAAATTGCACCGAGTCAAAAAAATTGCTCTCTCAAAATTTGTAATCAGTTGGGTCATATAAACAACATGTGTAAAGGAGAAGGGGTACGCTCAATATTTTTTATGTAAATCTCTAATAAAATTTTTTTCTGGGATTTTTTCCTAACTTCACAGCGGTCAGGACTTAAGGACCCGCATCCCCAAGTATTTGTTGGAAATATCGATGCACATATACTTTAAAAATATGAATTATTGATCCGTAATATGACTAACTAATTTCTATCGAAATATTTCATATTTCATATATATTTGCTTATCACTATACTGATAAGCAAATGCATTAAGATAAGAACATTAAAATAATATGTGGTTCTTGATTTTATTTATCTTGATTTACGAGAATCAAAAAGTACGTAAACTTTGAAATGTTTGAAAGCTGCTATAAGAAACAAAATACGAAAATAAGAAAAGATACACGTTCATCTTCTTTAAGTCTATTATAAAACATAGCACTTACTCGTAAATAATGACATATTCGCATTTTATAACATCTTTTAAACTGTATTATGCCAATTGGCATAACATGCCACACATGGGATGAAAGTCATCAAAATATTTATGGATGTCGTTATGAATACTTATCATAAAGTATAAAACAAAATGTTGTTTAAAATATTTTAAGTGGTCGAAGAAGAGTCATGAAAACCATTTTGGTAAGATGTGAATATAGCGCTCGGAATGCTGGCATCTTCTTGGAAACTCATGGAAAAGATGTTCTGTTAGTTGAAGTAAAGATATGTTGCGGTTTGTTGAGTAATATTAAAACCGAAATGGCTTTGCGAAATTTGTTTAACTAGGTGGTAAAATACTATATATAATATTTTTATACATTAAAAAAAACGTGAAAGATTCTAATTCTTGGTCTCCTTCAATGTATTATAATATCTGCAATAATTTACGGTATGTGCGTTACCTTTTAAGACACCTTAAGACAGCCGACTTATATAGCCGATAAATTTGATTATGCAATGATTAATTTGACGCACCAACACCGGTGAACAACCGTACCCCAATCACCCAGGTCAGTCTTGCCTAAGCACCATTGCATTTTTTGTGAATGGTTGTCGGGCGTTGCAAAATTCCAAAGAATTAACTTAACCACGTAACTTCCTCGTGGCGTGTCTAAAAGCCAGCTGAATAATGGTAGGTCAGGTTTCAACCATCGATACCTGGGTGGGATCTGCGATCGGTAGGTACCAACGGCGTTTTTCATTCAGTTTGTGAAGAGGTCAATCCCAAACCTACCGAAATCTGTCCGAAAACTGACTCGAGGGTGATTATCATTCCGATGCGATGAGATTCCAAAATATCGAAATCGTTATCGTGGTACAGCCAACGTAAAAGGTTGTGCCTTTGGTCGTTGGTCTGGGGGTAAACAATGATGGTTAAATCGCCAGACGGTGGTGATTCGTACCGATTTAATAAATGCCACAAACCCACAAAGAGAAGAAAGTGAAGAGCGCGGCGTACTGGTTACGCACTGACGTTGTAACGCCTAGTTCGATTTCCGGTATTGCTGTATATAAGATCTCGTAGTCCACACTTTCCCAAGTCCTGAAAAAGGAGGAAGGTTGGGCGATGGGTCTGCAATGTCTTCCTGTAAGAAACACATATGCTAATCTACGTGCGGTGAAACCCGGCAGGCGGAGTGAAGGGTAACGTGTTCGGAAGGCGGTGTCAAATGCTACATAACCGATAAACATTACAAAGAGGCGAATTAATGTTGCTAATTGTAAGTTAACCTAAGAAAGGGAGGACATAGACCTCATTTCAATGAAAGTTGAGTTTAAGTTGCAAGGAACAGTTATGCTGGACTGGTTGGTGGAGCCAATGTGATCCATTCGTGCCAATGTAATCCGGGGTTCGATTCTCATTTTTCTTAATTTTTGCTTATCTTCTTTGGAATTTTATTATCATTATTTCGACTTTATAGCGAAATTTCGTCTTCCATTGTCCTTCCTCAGTTCAAATTTCCGGTACTCGACACCCATCCATCCTTCTTTGACCATTCCTCCTTTTTTTTCCCACAATCTGCTCTTTTCAATATTTCCTTATTTTCTTGAGTCCTACTTCTGTTATTTCTATATTCAATCCTCTGTCCCATCACTTGTCTTCTATGGTACCCCTGGTTATATGAACTTGTCATAATCGTCTTCTGCCTTTCCTGGACCTCCAAATTCTCTAACTCTCACTAGTTCCTCCAGGGACCGTCTTTCTCCCCTCTCTACTGCTCTAATGCTCTTTCCGAAAATTAGTAACAGCATCCGTTTGGACATAAAAACTTCATTGTTCGAATTGCTAGGGCGAATATTTATAGAATATGTACATTTTGGGTACTTTGAATACTACAAAAAATATAAGTCTTTACTTATAGCCTATTCTGATCCTACCAAGTTCCTCGCAACAACAAAAACTTTGCACACTGCCGAGACTGCTCGACAGATGCGCACAATGCGTGCGGATGTTGTATCAATGCATATGTTTCGTGGAAATTGCGTTTGCGTTTTCTTTGCGTTCCATTTGGCGCTGCATTTGCGATCGAAGATTGCCGCTCTCGTGCGCGGATTCGAATTTCATGGGTTTTCTGCGATGGCCGTTTGTTGTCCGAGGGCATGCCGCAGCGAGCTGCGACGGCCAGCGCCCGTTTACCAGCCATGTGCGCACACAAACGATGCGTTTTATTCGCGCATAGGTAAAGTCGCGACGAGTGCGGCTGCGCGATAGCGCTAGGTGCAGTAAGTACGCGCACTGGAGCACAGTCGGGGCCGCCGTGGCGCTGCCGCGAAACAGGATTCCGTAAATTGGCATTGAGATTGAATCGAAACGACTGACCGACCGACCAACCAACCAACCTGCCTGCCAGCGTGCCGTATTTCAAACCGCCAAAACGACCAAAATGCCCTCCCTGCGAGGCGCGCTCTACCTTTCAAACTGTGCACTTTGCCACTACTTTCAGTACGTTGTTTGATAATCAAAACAATGAATTATTTCATGGTTACCCAGATTTATTCCATTTTGGTCCATTGTTGTGTATATTCATGCGATTTAACGATTTGTTGTGGGTAATAATAATGCTGCCGAGATCAATCAATATATTGATAAACCTAGTGACAAATGCTTCGACTATTCGTCTATAGAATGAATCAGTGTATTACACGTTTTATTTGGTTTCGTTTTCAACTCTTAATCATGTTTTTTTCATAAATCTAAATTTATAATATTATTTTCAATAGGAAATATTTCAAAGGAATTTTCATCTTATCCAATCGTTAAGATGCTCGTTCGATATTTCTTCATAAACAAGTATGATGACGCTCTATACAATTAGTTTCTAGCCTCCGTGAAGTCCGTGTCCTCTCTTTGTAAATAAATGTTAGTGCAAACAGCTCGAATTATACACTTTCTTGGTGTTTTCTTTGCAATTTTTGAATTTTCAATATTATAAAATTAGTAAGTGGAGATAAAACTTCATTTTTTGAAATAACCAAGGAATTTTCGATACATCGGATACTGCAAAAATATACGACTTCATTCATTACCTATTCTGTTTCTGCCAGTTTCCTCCCGATCACAAAATTTCTGAAAGTTTCTAAAAATCTTACATGAAAATTTTGTGTAGGCGCTTCGATTCGGTTTCGCCTTGTCTGACAAATGTATTTTAATTCATTGGTCTGGTAAGGCGAACCATGAAGCGAAGCGGGGTCTTGTCGTATGCGGAGGTTGCCAATTCTCTATTTTTGCCCTGCTGTCTAAAATATCTTTGTGAACAACAATTTGACACCGTTTCCTACTAAATTTTCACTGCATCCTCTTTCTAAATCGTAATTTAACAAAGTTTATAACAGACATAGGTAATGCCTTCCTTAAGAAAAGATAATGATTCTTATTTAATGATTTTAAAAGCATTCGCAATTTTTATTTCTTTGATTCAGCTTTTTACAACACATTTTTCGACCAACGAACTCATCTTGGGCCGTTGTCTTTAGCTTCAAATCCGCCGGACGCATGAATGGTTTTCTTTCTTTTCTCTGTGCCCAATGACCAAGTACTTTTTCTCGGCGGTTTTTTCTTCATGCCCTAAGTCCCCTAATGACAAAATGACAGCGGCGGCTGCCGTGCCGAATGGTTTGGTTTGTCATGATCGCGTCGCCACTCATCATCGCAATCACAATCAATCAGTCATTGCTCGTCGACGCAATGCGCAGGCGAACGGAACTGCGACAACAAAACACTTTGTTGTCTTTCGCACCGAGGCCCTCAAACCGACCTCTGGCCACAAATACGCCGTCATTAATTGGCAAAATGATTCCACACCGCCATTCTTCAGCCCCCTTTTCCAACTCGTTTTCGAACAGCAGCACAAAAACAACAACATTCGCCGGCATAACCTTCGACGCACATTTTCTCCTACTCAAACAGCAACCGTAAAGTTCATTGTTAATGTTTATTACGCCAACGGAAACCGTTGAAATTCTCCGCGAAATTCGCACGCGATTGTCCCAGACAAATCCTAAGTGTTTGGAGCCAGCAAATCGCCATTACATTAGCGGGCATTAATTAACCCAAATTTCAGTGCACACAGTTTACGTTATCTGCGCAAGCTCCGTTCACAATCGCAGCATGCATACGCGTGTTTGGGATTGGACGGAATCCCGGAATTTAAGATTTCAATGATGCTGCTTTTAGCAGAACGCGTTCGCAATGCATTTCGAATGGAGTGCGCACATTACTGTGGGAAATACGATGGAATGTAACGTGCTTATCAATGCACTCAATGGCATTCCATGAGATGAATTCTAACGCCTTCGCTTTGCTCTCTTTTATCTGCTAGATAGATGGACGTGTGCGTTAAACAATGCTTGGCGTGTTAACTCGTTCTCAGTGATTTGTTTCTTTTTCATTGTCAGTGTCTTATTCTTGAGAGACACACGTTGGAAGTTTTTAAAGAAGAATGTGTGTTTTACGGAACTTTCCAAAACTATTGTCATTTTTATTGTTGTTTTTTATACTAAATTTATTTCTTTAATTTACGTTTTTCTTCTTCTAAAAATTCATAGAAGTCCATTCTACATTAGTTTTTTTTAAAGTCAAAGTGAACTTATGAATTTTTATTGAATTGCGAAATTTAAAGGAAAGAAGGTTTGATCCACAAGAGTGGTTTCTGTCAACTTAACTTTTAATATTATGACATTTTATAAAAGGTTTTATCCAGATTATGGCTTATAATTTATTTGATATTCATAAACAACTTCATTGAATGTTCCGGCTCGAGATTTATGAAATGTTATAGCACATCCTGATACTAAAGGAAAACGATTTTGAATTTCGTTTATTATTTTATTATTAATCATAGTAACGTTCTACCATATGCAACGCTACGGAGGAGTATGTGGGGAGGAAATATAGGATATAGGAATGAATGAAAATGTGTGATGCTTGTTTGAAGTCGATTTTGCTGAATGGGGTGGAAGTATGGGGATTGGATGAATAAGAGGCATTGACACGGGAGCAGACCTGGTTCCTGAAGAACATGACGGGATTAGAGAGATCCACCAAGGATTATATAGTTCTTCAGGAGACAGGAAGGCAGGAACCGAGACCACCTCTTCAAACATGCCACTCTATCAAAGAAGATCTTTCAATCATTTCATAATCTACGTAAAAAAAAAACTAAAAAATAAACGTTTTTCTACCAACTAAATGTTTAATAAAGTAGTGAGGATAATTTATTGCGTAAACTCTGATTAAACCAACAACAAAAAGAGGCAGTTTTAGTATCAAGTTAGATATCAAGCACGATTTGCCAGAAACGACTCCGTATAAATTACACCTCTATACCAAAAGAAGCGCATGATAACTAGACAGATTTCCTCGATGCATTTGCAACGGTGTGTGCTATTGGATGTGGATGTGGACGTGGACGTGGTTGGCACTCGCAATATACCAACAAAATACACCTTCACACATTGCTCTTGGAAAGCGGTAACAAAGCATTGTAATGCCACACTCGGGCTGCGAGTCCTCTTTCATACCGGCCAACTAAAACTCGCGGAGTCAACGTCGAAGAGGCAGGCAGCTCTCGTTGAAGGAGGAAAAGTATATACTCGTACATGCACACAAAAGATACGAAAACGGATGCGCCATTCACAGCCACACAGCCCACAAGCTGACTTTCTCACGACCTAACTTAACTACTCCACTTTGAATAATAGCATTCGGAATAAATTCATTCAGAGGCCGGGCGCGTTATTTCGTTTCCACCTGGTAATGAAAACCCACCGCGCACGGTGCGCCTGCTGATGATCTTGGTCTAGACGTCGGCGTAACGTGCGCAACGATTCATCAACGTGCCCAAAGTCAGGTTGGAAGAGATTCGATTGCAGAAAATGGTTTTGTGTTTCCTCTCCGAAATGGCAACGACAGAGACTCTGGTATTTGGTTGTATGGACATTCTCATAGATTCTGCCGGTTGAAATAACTGATAGCGGTTGTGAAAATGCATAATTGGGCATTGTGTGTGCCACCTACATATAACAATAAAGTAACACACAACAACGTAGTGGAATTGGTTAAATTTTTCTTGTGAATACTAAATGAACGTATTTAGGCAATGGGTATTCGTTGTATTTTTATTTATTGGTAATTTTTTCTGATTCAGTAACATTCAATCTAGAAGTTTTGAATCATAAAAAATGAGTGTGCTTTTGACCTCACAAATGAAGTAAAACTATATTATTAATATTTGTTGTACTTGATCGTAGCGGTATTTTTATTATCTTTTCCCTTTACTTTGCAGTGGCTTACTTAACAATCGCCGACGTCTATATCTATGCTTTAATGAATTTAGGTTTCGCCCTTGCTTCATGGTATTACTGTTGTCATGCCAACTGCAAATGTAGGGAAATATGTCTGTGAAATAAAAAAAAGTACTTTTGACCAAACTACTATTTTCACTGCAGTCCAAATGTAGGTTTTGAAGTGGCTTACCTAATAGCCGCCGACTTCTATTCAAATGTTCGCTGAACTCTTGTATTTGATTTATTGGGTAATCAAATGACGTCACTGTTTTCTTTGCCCATTGCACATCCACGTCTCAACCTAATATGCATAACCGAATCTAGCCTTATTAAAAAAATAGTTCTATATTTTAAATTTTAACTCCTTATACCGGTATTAAACGAACAAAAAACATATTATAAATACCTATAATTTAGAGAATAAAAAGATTTAATCATTTCTAATTTGATTTTTTTCGATGTCTACCTCCAGATTGTAAGCGATATCTCTAGGAAAAACCACAAAGTTGAAAACAAATGTATCGCGCGGGGGGAACAATAGCGCAAGCGAGTGCGATTTCGTAAGTTGTGTTTCGTTGAATTGTTGGCAAGGCTTTCAGTTACACTGTTGTGAACCATCATCATAGCTGATTGTTAGGGTCGGTGAAGCGCACATTAAATTCTCATGGCGTGCATTCTTTTCGATCACCGATTGTTCGCCAGTACGTCGAACTCCTCCACAACAACGCGGCGAAATGATGGCCAAATGATCAAACGCGCAAATGACGAAATTAAATTCGACTTTGTACCAGCAGCGGCGCACCGAAGCGGACGTCGGATGTTTTTGCACGTGTGAAATGGGGTTCGACATCTTTGAAGTGTGATCAAATATAAACAGGCGCAGTAAAAACCCAAATTTTTTACATATGCAATGGAAATTGGGAAAATCAAATTTGCAGAAAGCGTCAATTCTTATTGCTACGGAAAGTATCGAAAACGCCCTTGATGCCATCTATTATCAGCTTTTTTAAATTTTTTAAATTTAATTCATTTGGCTATCCATATATATAGGAAAATGTATCGTGGAAAAAGAACGATTGCTGGACCAAGATACTAAAGGGCAACACATGCTTCAGAGGAATCAGAATCACCAACAAACGCTGGAGTACGTTTGTAGTATTCATTCAAGTGCGCAATTCGCCTAGCTCAGCTACATACTCATAAAACAAGGAAATAAAAAAATATATGTTTCATAATGAAATATTTTACTAGAATGTAATTTAAAAATGCGAATTAAGTTGAGAAACAAACAATAACATGAAGGCGTGCGTTTATTTATAGTTTCAAGTACAATACGATTAAATCATTTCAAGTTCACCGCATTTGAACGCCACGCGTTCCGTTCGAATCCGGTACGAAATCCAATTTATCGTTATTGGATTATCCTATTATAATATTGTCCATCTAATGGCAATTATGTTACAGACATGCGACGTAGAAATGCAATTGTTGCTGCGTTTTGACTCATTATTTCATAATTATCGCCGCATAAAAAAGTAAAAAAATTAAGACGCTCTTAAAAAATAGATGCGTTCCGAAGTGGAATGCACTATTTTCTCATGGAAAATGTGCAGTGGCATTGTTTAGTGTGTATGTACGGCCAGTAAAAGACATAAATGAGGATAATTACAGCGTCTCTCGCTCCTGTGAAACATCTCTTCAAGCTAATTCATTTAAGAAAGTGTTATGTTGCTTCTTGTTGCTTTGTGCGTTCTTTGTTGAAACAAGAGAAAAAATATAGAAAATGCGAAAGTTAGGTAATTAAACAATTTTCATAAAAAGTATTTTATATTGTGTGATTAAAGTAATAGAGAAGAATTATGCAGAACTAGAAATATATAGTTGCTTGTGTGTATAAAAATTAAAATGTAAATAAACTATAATGTATTCATGTTGCATTGATTGAAGAGGTAAAACAATATGAAATTAAGTTTGAAACCTCAAAATTACAAAGAAAATTTAACACCTAGAGCATGTAAAAAACATGCCTCGGAAAATTGTATTTTCCGACCAAATAAACTAAGTTAGTAAATTTTCCTCTTTATGGTCTGTTAGCAGAGCGGTTGCTATTTCAAGTAAAATCAAGTGTAAGTCAGACAGATTTAAAATAAGGTCGATACAGCCCTGCAGAGTTGATACATTTTTAAACATTTCAAAAACATGCTTAGGAAAATTTAATTTTCCGGGTAAATGAACTAAGTTAGTAAATTCTCCTTGTCATGGTGTGATACCAGTGGGGTGCAATTTCAAATAAAATCAAGTCTAACAGACTTATAATAAGGGCGTCATAGGCTTTCAAAGTTGAATTTAAGAATTATTCAAAAAAACATGCTTGGGAAAATGTTATTTTCCGGGCAAATGAACAAACTTAGTAAATTTTCCCCAACATGGTTTGATAGCACACGAGTTGTTGTTTGCATTAAAACAAAGTTTAGTTCTGAGGACTTATCATAAGCGAGATACAGCAAATTTGATGAATTTTAGAATTTATCAAAAACATGATTCGGAAAATTGTTTTTACGGGCAACTAAACAAGGATAGTAAAATTTTCTCTTCAAGATCTTATAGAAGAAAAGCTGCGTTATCAAATAAAGTCAAGTTTAAATCTGACAGACGTACAATAAGTGTGTTATAGCCCTTCAATGTTTTTGAATATTAGAATTGATCAAAAATGTGATTCGGAAAATCTACTTTTCTTGTAAATCTAAGGTAGAAAAAAAATCCCGTGCATAGTCGCATAGAAGAAGAGTTGCATTTCAAATTAAAATAAAGTTTAAGTTTGTCTGACTTTTATTAAGGGTGCTACAACTCTTCAATGTTGATGAATATGCGAAATTAGGTTAAGTTAGCTTAAGCATAATTAACGTTAGAACATGATTGCGAATGATTATAGAAAGTTCTTGCAGATTTCAGATGATTTCAATGTTAAACAATAACTAGAAGCAGCTGGCTACATTGAACTATCCTGTAAGCTGGTTTTAATTAAGGCCATTATGTCAGCAAATTCAAAGCACCATAATTCTCACATATCTCGCGCGCAAAAGCCCACGTCAACCTCCCATCCATCCATCGTGCACGACATGTAATTAAATTCAGTTCTCCACTGCGATTACTAGACGAAATTTTGATTTCGAGCGCAAGTAGTGCGCACCCAAAGAAAGACACAATGTACACCCAAAACGAAGGTCACATGCCATTGCGCCGCTAAGTACCACAAATCACGAGAATACTTTCAAGAGTTTTGCTTAATAACACTTAAGTCAGCAACGCGAAACGCAGAAAACAGGAAAAAAAATCATCGCAGTTTTACATATACGAAGTCATATATGTGTCAAATTGGATCGTAAACTTTTACGCTTCCAACGTTCATAGTTATTTCAAAATGAAGCAACTTTATGTTGTTGCTGAGTTGAGGTTTGTAGTTAAAACGATGTGCTTATTCCGTTCTATTCTGACGTGAGGTACTCAAGATGCTCAAGGGATGGATATTCAAGTCTTGAAAGTTGTATGTTTGGCGTTGTTGCTTTGTTGCTGCAGACGATGCTCTGTGATAGTGACCTTAGACCTTCGACGTGGGTCACTTGGCAGACTACAATAGCGCGTCGTTCACGGTAACCTGAGCAAAATCAGTAACTGAAAGAGAAGCGTGTACCACTCTGCAGGCGAATCGAAAGTTATATAAGAAATGGACACTCGCGGAGACGAGAAATTAACAAGCAACATCGGAATAAAAAACGAAGCGTGGAAGCGCATGGCACGTCTTTAGTCATGGGAGTAGATTTTGCTCGATTGGTAGGGTTACCATAACGCTTTTTCTTGTTCAAATATTAAATGCAAACTTTTGATAGTTTGATAGTAACTACTAGGTATCCCAATATACAGCAAAACATTTAATTCTTAGTATTTTATATTTGGAAGTTAATTAATTTACGTTATATACACGGTATTTATGCATAACTGATAAAATAAGAATATTTTTGAAAAAACAAAAGGTTACAGAAGAATAATTTAAATAAATGTTACGAAGCCCTGAAAATTTCATAGTGTTTGAAAGAAAATTTTAAGAACGTATAGGTACGTCATACTGTAAATAATAAGAAATTTGGTAAAACACTACAAAAGTATAAATTGAGACCGTGAACACATTAAAGGTATATTTTCTGAGGACGTATATATACGTCATTTTGATTTAAGTCTAAAATTATTTTTATTAATTAAAAATTAGTTTAGAAATTTAAAAAAATGTAAAAATAAATTCAGGGAAAACTGAAATATATTGGCATGTTAAGTTTTTTTCGGTAGACGTAAATTTACGTCATGTTTGAATTGCTAATTCAATTATTAAAATTGTCAAAATGTATACAATTCGAAGGACGCATATCTACGTCATTTTGATTTAACCTAAACGCTTATATGAATTTAAGTATAGAAACTTAATAATGTAAATATAAATAAATTCCGGGAGAATCTAAATAACGGCAGTGTAAGTAGATTCGATGGACGTGTATATACATCATGTTTGTATAACCATTGTAAATTTTAAAATTCCTGTTAAAATAGTGAAAAAATATACAATGATAAAACATTTCACGAAAAACGAGAAAAACTCGAAGGACGTATATATACGTCATGCTCGATTAAATTTGGTCAAAAAATAGTTAAATATATAAATTATAATATGAACTTTTAGAATTTTCAGTATACACACATCACACTCCCAACACTTAAAATGATAAAAGACAATTAGTTTAAAAACTTTATAAATTTGAATTATGATTATGAAGAATCCAAATAAAGGGTATTAATGATTTTCAATTGACGCATATTTAAGTTTAAGTGGATAAATAATAATGAAAATGGTAACCCTTGTTAAGTGAACATAGACGCTGAGATTTTACCGGCGCGTATCTTCGCAGACATCGTGTAAAAATGTGCATGCGCGCGCCGTCTCCCGATAGAGCGCATCACGGCGCATGCTCCGTGTACCAAAAGATTTGCTTTCTTTATTTTACCAAACAACATCGCGTACAAGCTAGAGCAATAAAACGACGCGAAAAACTGCACGTACGTACACAACGCAAGTGCTTATCTTTGTGCGCGTGGCTTAAGACTAAGAAAAAGCTAAACTCTACGATGCCGAATAATGCCCCAAGGCCACGAAGATGCGCCGCATAAAAGCACTCAATGTTCCATTTTTCCCCGGCCGTTCGTACCGTCCGTCGTGTCGTGGACGTTATTAGCATGGGTGCGCGGCGTCCGAACAAAAAGCAAGCACCAAGCAAAACCCAGCTGCGCGTTGCGAGCTTTGCGTTAGCGATGCGCAAAACGCGAAAGCAATAAGCAATTTAGCGATAAACCATTTCTAATGCGGCGATACATTAGAGCGTCGGCGTCGCTCGCTCGCTCGCACGTAAATGACAACCGCAACAAAAATGCGTAAACAAAGAAATTGCTCGGTGCCGCATTGCCGCGCGAACGAAAATGATAAATTAGGTCGTGCCCGAGCGTATTGCCAGCCGCCTCCACCTCCTCCACCACCAGCACCACAAGAGTCGCTGCCCAGTTTGCTTCGTTATTCATCTAATAAATGCGCCGTTTCTTCGTTGCACGTTTGCAACGAGAGGTAGTGCCAAAGACAAGACAAGTCGATGTGTCTGCTGGGAGACGAAGGAGGCAAACCAAGCCAAGCAATACACACGTATCGGGGCACTCGCGCACTTTGTTGTTGCGTCGTACTTTGTTTGCTCATTAAATTTATAGTTATTTTATCTTGAGCGCTGCGAACGTTCGCTCGTTCGTCGAGAACGTTTTTGTCTTGTAAAGACAAAGCCAAGCAAAAATAGGTTAGATGTCTCCATAACTAGATTACACTGCTATTTTTAATTCTACACCTTATAATTAGTCATCGTTACTATAATATGTACATACTGAAATATATTGTATTATTATTAATATATCTTATTACATTCTCGCACAAATTGAAAATTATTAGTATTTTTTGTTTGATTTGCCGAGCATCGTTATTAGCTCTATTCAATTACTAAATCAAATTTTGTTTGATGTTGTATATCCACACCATCAATATATCATGTCAGTGTTATTAATCGGTTTTAATTTCTTAAAGAAGCTTCATACCTAGAAACATTACACAAACGTAATTTGAAAGTTTAAAAGTATTAGTATACACGATTACGTTTTGTCTCGATTAAACGGTGTCCTAATTATCAGAATTTCCAAATAAAACGACAACTACAAAATTGTATCGTGTTATATTGAATTTGGCAATTTAGTGTGAAATTTTTGAATTATATTTAAGAGCAAGTACTTAGTATAATTTTTGGCAGTTGGTAGCGCGTTGGGGTGGTATCCCAAAGGTCGCCGGTTCAAACCCGGTCGGGGGCTTCAAATTTTCTCTTTCCCTGTTAAAAATTTCAATTTCAATTAATTAATTTCTTGCTAGATTCATTAATTGTGCTAAATGATTACATGTTCTTCTTTGATATGTCAATGCTAGCTAGTCTGGGATCGTTCAAATAAGACTGCTTGATAGTAGTTGTGTTAATGACTTAGGAAAATTCATATTAAGTACTCTCAAATAAAATTGAATCGATTGGGTTTTACCGACTGATATTGATAAAACATGATTTTAAACTTTTTTAAAAACAAACGGAGGTTTTTTTTACAAATTTATATTAAATTTGCGGAATTTTTACAATTCTATGTGAGGATTTTGATGAGTGGAGTGTTGATTGACCAACAATTCGATCTGGACATTTATGAAGGTGGATCGATTATTTCTAATCACCTATAACAGGCAAGTGGTCAGAAAGTTAACTGTATACTGAGACAAACTCAAAACAGTTGAAAGATTAAAACAACTATACAAAATTTAATTAAAACAATTGCCTTATAATTAGGCAGTTCTTATTACATAATTATCCTCTATGAGTTAATATATCCTAACAATGTTATTATTCAGATTTCTATATCGTATAGAAGCTCTGAGACAACTCCAATAATAATTTGAAAGTTGAACTATAACAAGTTAATTTTTGTATAAAATACTAATAAAATTGCTATTTTTATGTTGAACACGTTCAATAAGAGCGCTTTTGTTAAACAAGGAGTGCGTTAAAACACCAATATTTAACGCTTTGTAGTATTTATTACCTGCAGCTTAAAATCATAATTACGAAAAGTACGAAGGACTCAAACAGTTTCATCTTTCTTTGACATTTTGCATTACTGTATAATTTCATTATGACGTAAACTATAGCTTGGTTTCAATCACCTAAAATGACATTAACAAAATAATTATTAGAAATATCTCAAGACTCAAGATATTAGCATGAAAACATGGTTCTGATTGTGAAAGGAAAAGTGCATTCCTCATTTGCACACTCGTTCATAAATTCGTTCTAAAATTCAATAAAAATTGTTCCATGCAACAATGCGCCGTTCAAAATGCAAAAAAAAATTGTCGTAAAATATAGATTGCAATTGTGAATCGGTAATGGCGTGGCCGTCGCGTCGTTTTCTCCGTTTTGTTGTTGTTGCTGTTAACTTGGAGGATGTGCATTATGGACTAACGAGCACGATACGCTTCGATTGGGACGACGTTTCGGAACGGTGATCTTTCAATCGAAGATTTCATGCGGCATCGAAAGTTGCAAAAAGAAGTCGTTGGAGACAACGATGTGAAAAAAGTCACGATCGCGTTCTCAGGCTATGGTGTACGTGTAAATCGTAGACAAATATCGGTTTGGGTCTATATTTTTTGGTTGGTACGACTAATCGCCGCGAACAAATACAGATAATGAAGGCAAGATGCGGAGATACACGCGCCGTTTGGGTTTTATTTGCAATTTTAATGTTTGGATTAGTAACAACTTACAAGGTTACTTGTAAGTTTTCAAAGTGTGAGGCAGAACTTACTCGGGAGACATCGAAAATGTTTTAGTAAGATTTCAAAACTTTTAGAGATTGCGTAGTCCTGTGATTCTCAACCACTATGATGTGGCATGTTTGGGGACCGTAAATTTCTAATAGTGAGTCCCGAGAGATAGGGAATATAATAAATAAAATGGGTGGAATCAACCCGCGATTTGTCGAACATATATCTGCGATGCGAGTATTTTTTCCAGCCTCCGAGTAGATTCCCTCTTATGTGCTTAATTTTATCCCAAACGGCTCGATTTTTTCAATAATCGCATTTTAGGTTATGAACCGTAGCAGTTGTCGATCTCTTTATGTCCTTAAACCCATTTTCCACAAAAATAAGTCAATTTAGCACATCTAAACCACATTTTCTCATATATTTTAGCAAATATTTGCCAAAAGTTTGGAAATTGCATGTTAGTTTTTGAACCGTTACAGTTATCGATGGGGGATCCCCATTTCCCCGAACGCACTATTGGGGCTGTGAAGTTGTAAAACCCAATAAATATACGAATTTCGGAGTTTCAAGTACGCAATTAAAGAGGATTGAATGTTTGCAAAAACTGACCGCGCTATTAAAACAGACAGACTGTCCATCGCGCTCTCTTCTGCTACCACCCGGCATTGAACAGTTCGTCCCTTCGCCCGAGCTGTGCCATGCTTGTCTCGCCAGCGTGTCGCCGGTCGCTCTGTCACGCGCGTATTATTGTTTCGCGGTTTCTTAGTCATATGTACTGTATTAAAAGGAGATACGTGATGCACCAACCCCTAAGAAAGATATGCCAGGTACAAGGTATTGTCCAGGCTTATCGCTCTCGCATCGAATATCACGCCTGCACATTTCCACGGAATTAAGTCGCCTAGAAGATTATCTAGATAGAAGTTATAAACTTACTTATTGGGGAAAATATATTAATCCTTTTAAAAATGTCAGACAATTACACAGTACCTACGCATACTTCAAACACACTTATCGCTGGTATTTCCTCACGATAATTCCCTAATTCCGCGTATACTCAACGCCGGGTGGTAGCGAAAGAGAGCGCGATGCACAGTCTCTCTCTCGGTCAGGTAGAAAAACCGGGTTTGCAACACCCAGTGCGTACTTGAAAAGTCAAGAGGATAAGTCGGACTTTCGGGATACAGCCGCTATCGATCTCTCGATGTGCTTAAAAACATTTTTCTTACAAAAATACTTCGATTTAGCAGATCGAAGAATGATTTTTCATATATTTTGGCGAATATTTGCCAATCACTTAACCCCAAGCGAATTGTAACTCATGTATCGCTGGTATGGCCACCCTTACTCTCATATTGGTATGTAAGGTACCAGATTCAAAATACCAATAGCGTTTCAAAATCAGCTCATTCCAGCGTTTAATAATTAATATATATATTGTTGGTTTTACATAGTATTCTAATAAGTGTTTACAAAACGTTTTATTTCTCTTCCTATTCTATTTCGATTTCTTCCTATCTAACTTCATTTACCTCCATATATTGATTCTAAAACCTGTTCTTAAAAAATCAATGTCGAAAGATACGAATTAATCACATCGTAAGAGAAACAATCAATCAAAATATCTCACTAATTGCGTAACATGGATGTTGTTCTACACTCGCAATTAGAACGTTCGCATACACATATGTACGAGTGCATAGATCGATTTGTAGCACGAAATTGCTACTTCCCAAACACAAAGTGGCCGGTTTTAAGTTAAAATTAAACGCAAAGTACACGTTTTTAGACCGTACACGCGAGCCGACGTAACCGCGTGTACCTAATTTTAATTTCGGAATCGATCGGCCTGGCGCGGCCCGCTAGGGTCGATGGTAAAAACTAGAGCACCAGGAGGCCGACCATCACTGAACCCACGGGGACGGGGTGCTGCTGCACTTGGCGCTGCCCTACATACCCATTTATCAGTCAATGAACGGTCGTCGTCGCGCCACGCTGACGCGTCGTTTCAATTCCGGCTAAACGACTTCGTAAGGTATGTGCACCGCCAATTATCGGCTTTTAATGATAATTTATGCATTCGCACATTGGTTAATGCATTTTTTAATGATTTCCGCTGCTCGAACAAGTTGCAGTTTCGGCGTGATTAACATTCTGAGATAAGGAAGCGAATGGAAATGAAATTCTGTTCAGAGATTCGGTGACTTTTTGGGATTTTGAAATTTAAATTAGCTTAAAAGCTGCTGGCTGTTGGTATACAAGTTATCTCATCGAGGTAAAATGAAGGGTGTGAAGATTGTATTGTTTTAATTGATGAAAGTATATTTTTGTAAATTGGCGAAAATTTCCAATGCTCCGGATCAAACATTTTTGCATTTTGCATCAATAAACTCGTGATGGTGGAATATATAGTAATGGAAGGGATTACCTTTTGATATTCATAAACAACTTCATTAAATGTTCCTCCTCGAGATTTACGAAATATCATAGCACTTATTGATACCAACGAAGAATGATTTCCCGTAACGTTTATTATGTTATTATTATTAATGGCAATTGTAGATGAAACATAAAAAATAGCCTCTCTCTCTCTCTCTCAAGTTTCCCTTGTCAGTATTTTCCTCTTCTGAAGATATCTCCCACAGGGTGAACAATAAAAATGCGATATTCTTGTTCAGCCTGGGTTCACAAGTTTTCGAAAGTTCATGCAATCTATCTCGAATATAACAATTAGTAATCTGCGAATTAGAAAAGTACTCTCACTTTTACCTATCCACTATGGCACAATCATAATCATGCCTTTGTTGTTTTGCTAATAATTGCCTGCGGATTTTTCAATTGATCCACTTGGGTACAGGCAGGTGATGTTGTTTGGCATCTAGTCGTTTCACGCCTTTTGGTGCCCGATGGCAGGCAGACTACGAAGTCGCTGAAGTCAACCGGCGAATGCCAGATTATGCAACAATAGGCGATTGCACCAATTCGATGCAACGTCGCGTCGACGCGCCGTAACTCGGAATCTGATGCATAACACGAGCGCGCCCACCAGGAACGTTTATTTCGTTCGATTTAAATTGTGAACAACATACATATACACAAGCACATACATAAGTTTTACAATCGCGCTTGTTGGTCAGTAATAATCGCAAAAAATGTTGTCCCCGCTGCAATCAGCATCGACAGGAGAGTAATAAGCGGCCGAACTCAACTTCGTTTATGCATATATTATATACCAGCAGAAAGTCATTAAACTTGAGTTGCATAAACCGTCATTAAGTCAAGAATTGGGTTTGACTTAAATATGAGGTCAGATTGGTTACGCAAATAATTTATACCTTACTTATCCGAAGTTATTTACTTAATCTCATTTCGTAGCGAAATTTTTATTGTTGTTTAACTATGAGAAATCTTTTGAAGGTTAATATAACAATTCTTAGAGGAAAGATGATTGAAGACTGATCGTGGGTGGGACATCTGAAGGATGAACACATTTTAAGATGAATTTTCAGTGTGAATTATTGCTATCGTTTTTGGAGTGTAATATACTTAGTAGATCATAAAATATGATTTATTTTATTAAAATTTCAGGAGGATTTCAAAAAAAATTACACAATGGACCATATTACCAATAAATTTTGGTTTAACTTAGCTCTTTTCCTTTTTGTTGTTTATTTTGGTGTTGGCGTGGTTCTAACGAGGAGTTTGAAATGACATACAAACCGTTAATATCTTAATTTTATATATATA
>JAODAC010039446.1:0-12230 GCA_027575185.1 Mimaenictus wilsoni | reverse complement strand
TTTCATGACGCGAATTTCGGTGGCAGTTTCGTGTCGCCTTCGTTTATGCCTTTATGCGTACGCGCTTTGTCCTCTCTAGCTTTGCAGCACCAAGATGGGCTTCGCGAGATCGAGGCTGATGTTGTGTGCGCGTTTAATTCGGAGGCGGGTGACGCGTGCTCGGATTTGCTATTGTACGGCGCCGCAGCCGCTTGTTGAGTGGGGGAGACCAAGTGGTTACCCATCCAACGCCTAGCTACGCCCGACGTTGCTTAACTGCAGTGATCTAACGAGCACCGAGCTCCACAACGCGGCAAGTCGCCGCTAATATTCGGGGGTATACGTACTTGTAGCAGGATATACCATAGATACACTAGGTTATACATGTAAGGGGGTATACGTAGATGTATAGACATATACATACATGTAGGTTATATGTATCTGCACGCTTTTCATGACGCGAATTTCGGTGGCAGTTTCGTGTCGCCTTCGTTTATGCCTTTATGCGTACGCGCTTTGTCCTCTCTTGCTTTGCAGCACCAAGATGGGCTTCGCGAGATCGAGGCTGATGTTGTGTGCGCGTTTAATTCGGAGGCGGGTGACGGGTGCCCGGATTTGCTGGCATTCATGCGCGAGAAGCACACCTTTTGCCGTCGCGCCCAGCAGTCAGTCGCTCCCGCTGATAACCTCAGCGCGCGTTTCGCCTTTGCGTTTACGTCGACGCCACACGCCATCGTCGTGTCGTTGCGTTTGTATTATGCGACACGCTTCGCTGTTTTAGCACATATTTTCGTGTGATTAATGATAATACCGTGTAAAATACAACATGTAACAACACGCCCGGCGGTTGGCGTGAGGTTGGTAATTGTGTGCCTGACCGTAATTGTGTGCTTGGACGGATTGCAGTCGAGGAGCTGGAGTGCCTTGCCACGTGGAAGGAGGGCAGTTCGCGCTATCTCGTCGGCAAGGTGCATCACAACCATGCAACCAGCAACGAGGATCGGTTTCGCTGCTTTGTGTACGAGAAGGCGTCGCCGGCGTCGGAAGCCATGGATGGCGTCGAGTATCGGATCGCGCAATCCGGCGATGCCACCTGCAATGGGTTGTTCAGTGCGACCGAAGGCAGTCGTACGATGACACTCAAAAAAGGTAAGATAAACTCATCTTTCACTTATACTATTTGTAAATGTAAGTTATTGCGATTATTGTCGTATTATATTTGGGGTAAACTCGGTATTTTCTAGTTCGGATACAAGGAAAGTTATTACAGATTGATCCGGTTCGAAGGACCATGAAGGAGGAGCATATTGTGAATTTCAATCGTTCACGAATGATCTGATTAATAACACGGTGGACTTGTGATATTAATCTGATCATTCTTTGTGAGAAAGTCAACATAAATTCTATTTGCGTCGCGATTCATTAGAAGAGTGCTGACCAGATATTTTTTGAAATATGCAGCACATGCTATATGATCAACCTGATCGATCAGGTATCAATTATAATGTTAGTGTCTTGTTAGAGTATTAATCTTTATACAATTGATCACAGATATTTTTACCTTATCTTATCCTGTTACGATCGTCAAATATCATGGACACTAACTTTTGTCGGCTTTTGTCAGCTTTTTCTTGCAGAGGAGACTCTGTTGACTACTAGGTCTACTACTAGGTCTTTCCAGAGAGGATTTTCTTCTTGAATTTTCTTGACCACATTGAGTCCTACCTACCTATTACTGATTGAATCACGCAATGGCTTGGAAAATCAGTAACGCGAAATGGTCTTTTCCTGATCAGTTCCAAAGAATACCGTCTTGTTGAGGGTCTCCCTCCATTCTATCCTGATCTAACCTAACCTATGCTAACCTAACCAAAATTCATAATTAAGAACAATCTGGAATGTAAGCTTAAATACCTTACAAATTTTTAAGATAGCCTCTAACCTCAATCTTGGGATCAATGAACAAATTTAACTTACTTTGTTGATTGATGTCTCCACCAGTTTTTTCTTGCAGTCTCCATATTGACTACTAGGTCTTTCCAGAAAGGATTTTCTTGAATTTTCTTGACCAGATTGAGTCCATATACCTATTCCTGATTGAATCACGCAATGGATCGGAAAACTAATCCGGAATGGTCTTTCCCTGATTAGTTCCGAAGAATACCGACTTGTTGAGGGTCTCCCTCCATTCTATTCTGATCTAACCTAGCCTATGCTAACCTAACCAAAATTCATATTTCCAACTAAGGCGAACTTACTTTAACCTAACACCCTCCATGACTTTTACATTCGGTTAAAACCTGAACTAAAGAAAAGCTTTGCGCCTTGAATTTAAGCTTATAAACTTCAATCTTGAATAATCAAGAACAATCTGGAATGTAAGCTTAAATACCTTACAAATCTTTAAGAAAGCCTCTAACCTCAATCTTGGGATCAATGAACAAATTTCACTTGCTTTGATTGTTGATAGGTGTTTCCACCAGTTTTTTCTTGCAGTCTCCATATTGACTACTAGGTCTTTCTAGAAAGGATTTTCTTCTTGAATATTCTTGACCACATTGAGTCCATATACCTATTCCTGATTGAATCACACAATGGATCGGAAAACTAATCCGGAATGGTCTTTCCCTGATTAGTTCCGAAGAATACCGACTTGTTCAGGGTCTCCCTCCATTCTATCCTGATCTAACCTAACCTATTCTAACCTAACCAAACTAAATTCATATTTCCAACTAAGTTGAGCTTACTTTAACCTAACACCCTCCACGACTTTTACATTCGGTTAAAACCTGAACTAAAGAAAAGCTTTGCGCCTTGAATTTAAGCTTATAAACTTCAATCTTGAATAATCAAGAACTCTAACCTCAACCTTGGGATCAATGAACAAATTTAACTTGCTTTGTTGATTGATGCCTCCACCAGTTTGTTCTTGCAGTCTCCATATTGACTACTAGGTCTTTCCGGAGAGGATTTTCTTCTTGAATTTTCTTGACCACATTGAGTCCATGTACCTATTCCAGATTGAAGATACTTGTTGACTTGTTGAGGGTCTCCCTCCATTCTAACCTGATCTAACCTAACCTATGCTAACCTAACCAAAATTCATATTTCCAACTAAGTCGAACTGACTTTAACCTACCCCCCTCCACGACATTTACATTCGGTTAAAACCTAAACTAAAGAAATGCTTTGCGCGTTGCATCTTGAATAATCAAGAACAATCTGGAATGTAAGCTGAAATACCTTACAAATCTTTAAGATAGCCTCTAACCTCAATCTTTAACTTGCTTTGTTCATTGATGTTTTTTTCTTGCAGTCTCCATATTGACTACTAGGACTTTCCAGAGATGATTTTCTTCTTGAATTTGCTTGACCACATTGAGTCCATGTACCTATTCCTGATTGAATCACACAATGGTTTGGAAAATCAGTAACCCGAAATGGTCTTTTCCTGATCACTTCCGAAGAATACCGACTTGTTGAGGGTCTCCCTCCATTCTATCTTGATCTAACCTAGCCTATTCTAACCTAACCAAACTAAATTCATATTTCCAACTAAGTTGAGCTTACTTTAATTTAGCATCCTCCACGACGCATACATTCGGTTATAATCTAAACTAAAGAAAAGTTTTGCTCCTTCAAATTTAAGCTTATAAACTTCAATGTTGAATAATCAAGAACAATCTGGAATGTAAGCTTAAATACCTTACAAATCTTTAAGGTAGCCTCTAACCTCAATTGTGGGGAACAATGAACAAATTTAGCATTGGTTTGCTGACTGATTTCGTGGCACTTTCCTGAACGTGTTGTACTTTGTTCGGCAGCACCATCGTTGAATAAGTGCCGCTTCCCGCAATGGATATCGACGCATAATTACTGGCACACGCTGGATTACTCGACGACGTACACGTTCCACCATCGCAACAGCACGCTGCACGTCGACAGCACGTCGTCGGCGGAGCGACAAGAGATGAAAATCGTGTGCGCCCAGCCGAAGCACACCGCCGACAACTGGGCGATGCTGTTGACGCACTTCACCACCGGATGGTATTTATTAGTCGACGATTACTTTGTAGCGCTCTGCCGGCCGCTGTCATGCTTTCCTTGGTGCGCGTGTTTTGTTGCTTCACCAACGCGTCCCGACACAAAGGCGCACGTCAACCTGCTATCGGCTTAATACGATAATTAATTAATAGATTATTAATCAAGTCAAATGGCGTTCGGGGTGTTTTAATAACGCGTTTAGGCGCTAGCTATTCGTTAATTATTCAGATTATGCGCCAATCAGCGCAGCGTGTTACGGCCGCACACGAATCGCCCTGGTTAATTTAATTAACGGCGCATCACGCACTTTAAAAGTACATAATTAATATATTCATTAATTAACTCGAGGGGGGGTGACGACATTTATTTGCGCTGCATGCAGTCGCGTCGGTGGCGTCGAGACGCAGTTGCGTGGCGAGCGAATTATTCACTAATTGACAAATAATGGGATGACATAAATTACCTTTTGTTTCGCACCGTGGCGTGTATGTTCGTTCGCCCCCCCCCCTTTTTTTGTTGTTGTTGTTATTTACGTCTACGCACGACCCCATTTGCAGGAAGGGGGCGCGCGCGGGGGGGTGGCGGGGTGGGGGTTATGGAAGTGGGCAGGAGAGCTCATTGGCAAATATTTTTGATTAATGGTGTGCCGCCCGAATGTGCGTACTGAGCCCACCTACGAAGCGCAAAACTATAATTTATCCCCCTCGTTGCACATACAGCATGTCCGCAAACATTTGCCAATTAAAATCGTCAAAATGTGGCGCAATCGAGCATAACCTTGCATAACATAGCACATAACCTACGGCAATGGCGAGCCGCGTCCGTTTAAATGGCGTAATGCAATTAAGTGCGTGATTGCTTAGGTTTTTCGGTTGGATTCGTTTCGCTATTTGTTTGGTGGTATTGGTACGGGACGGATGGGGGGGTGCCTGCATCTACATCTACGGCTGTGTTTAATTAATTAATAATGTATTGTATACGCGTCTCGTGTGTCGACGCATTGCAGCCAGAGCGGATTCGCCTGCATGACGTTCTATCGACGGGACGCCGACGTGATCGAGGTGCAGACGGGCGCGCACACGAAGCGATCGGAGGACGCCTGCACGCCGAGCTACTTCAATCGAACGACCCTGCCGTACGTCACGCTCGTCAGTAAGTATCCTGCTGCTTTAATTAAAATCGCAAGTAAAACGCCTCGCGTGCTTGCCGTTACATTTATTTCACTCCCTAATGCTGCTCTTCGGACGCCTTTGACTTCAGAGTGGGTTTTTATCGCTGTTTTATGTACACATTTGCATAATTTCGTTTTTGGTTGTTTTAAGATTGATTAGAAGCGTATTTCCAGAACAATTAACACTCAACATTGAATTCCACAACTTCAAGCATAAAAAAAATTGAAAGCTGCGCCATCAGTGCACTGTCAAAGGTACTAACTTGTCATATTCGAACAACGGCATCTAGCAGGAAAAAAGAGAGCTGCCTTTAACAGGTTATGGGCCAAGATTTACATATAATAAAATCTAAAGGCGGCGGCTTGCCGCGTTGTGGAGCTCGGTGCTCGTTAGATCACTGAAGTTAAGCAATGTCGGACGTAGCTAGGCGTTGGATGGGTGACCACCTGGTCTCCCCACTCAACAAGTGGCTGCAGCGCCGTCCGCGAACTCCTGATTTCGCGGTAAAAACGCGAATGAAGGTTGGGCGATTCGCTTGCAACGGTCCCCGGCAAAACCCATACGCACCAAAAGTTCAGAGTAGCGAGACCGGATTGGGCCGGGTGAAAGTTACTATTCCCTTACACCACCATGTGGTAGAAAAAGGTTGTTGAATAATAAAATAAAATCTAACTTATCATAAAATAATATTTTCGCACTTATTCAACCAGAACCTGATACTAAAACGTGTAAACGTGTTTAATGTCCCTAGAAGTACAAAACAAACAAGAAAATCTAATTTAATCTGCTGTGAATTCCAAAAGGAACATGAGAAAACCGTTCGGGATTCATGAAGCCGGAATAACGTCCAACTATATTTTGAATTGCAGTAAACATTGCATTAGCTGGCAGAAGGTGGAAGATGTCAGGACGTAAACGCGGCAGTTAACTTTAATGCCGTTTTGATTCTATTTTCTATCTTCTCCTGCAATGTGTTCCTGCGTTTGTGAACCCGGCATGGATGGAGCAGGGGGGGGGGGTGGCGAATGGGACTCGGGCGCGCAGCTTTCACGCGCGATGCGTTCGCAATAGTTTACACATGTCCCACGTACAAAAAACGCGCAATCATTAATTACGCTTAATGTGATGGTGGCGCGTTAGGTGGTCGCCAGACCGACGATAAATTCCGTGCTCACAACGCCAACGCCAGCAGCTCTGGATGCGGTTGCCTGGGAGTGATCGCATCCCAAAACCGTAACGAATTGCATGCAATGATTTCCTTATTTAAATATTATGGTTTATTGCGTTTTACGGAAGTACGATTGGCTCTGAAGCTATGAAATTTCCAAATTAACATCATTTTTACTTAATTGTTTGTTTGAGGACTTTTAGAAAAAGTTTGAAAGTTATAGGTTCAACGGTTTTTATGTTATACGGCTTCAAAGTTGAAAATTATCTACAGCGCCATCAATGAACTGTCAACGGTACTAATATTCAAAACAACGCCATCTAGTAAGGAAAAATGTAATGTTGTTGAGCACAGTTGATTAAAGTTGTGATTAAAGCAGGAAATAATTCCCAACTCTCAGTAAATTCAAACGCAGAGAGCAATAAACATCAGCACAATGATCGTACGCAACAATAGACAAACAACACGAATAAACACGAAAAAATAAACGAAATGGAACGTGGAATAAAACGCAACCAACCATTGGAGCGGCGAGTAAACGACGAAACGCAATCGACGCCGCGTTAGTCCCGCGCGCTTTAAGGATACAAAGCACCAATTAATTGCAGGCTCGAGTGGATCGACTTGCATGTATTCGTAATGCCACCGTCCGCATTCGATAAATTCGCCCAAATTGCCGTTAATTGAGTCATTTCGACTGAACGTGAGTGGGCGCATATTCAAGCCCGGCACAAAACTGTACAAAAATAAACCAACATAGTTTTGGGTTAGAGAGCATTGTAGAGGTAACCCAGCCGTAAAAAAAAAAACCTAGACCACTGGACACGTGTGAAAACGTGCGCAGCTGAAACACATGAACGTAAAAATAATTGGGATGCGAAGCAAAATAACGAACACAAACGTGTTTGTTTTAGGAACGCTCTGGAAACATTAGAGCGCACACTACCGTGAACTGAAGAAGTCTGTCGACATTTGTAATGGCTAAACGACTTAAGTAAACAACATTAAGGGCAACGCGCCAATTCGCGTGGAATACTGGGGCAGAAAACACGGGGATTCCATTTAAAAGTCTGCAATAAATTTCGAATCCGGAGAAATAAATAAAAGATAGTTTAGAAATGCATTTGTCAGCGTCTAAAAATCACTAAACCGTCTTTAATTTGTATGAATGTCAATTTCTCGTGAATTGACTAGGTTATTGAAGACGAATTGAATATATCCTATCATTACAAATACATTTATTCCCTGTTGAAACCTAATAGCATACATTGCTCGCCACTTACATTTTTTAGAATATGACAGGCTTTAGTACGTTTGACAGTTCACTGATGGCGCTGTACGCAATTTTCAACTTTAAAGTCTTATAAATTAAGAACTGCTGAACTTTTGTCCTCTTAAATGTGGCTAAGTGACGTAGAAAACTACTACATTTTAATAATTCTCTCATAACTCTCACAACTTATGATTTTTTTTTAATTTTTAAGTAAATTGAGCAGAAAGCACCTTGGCATATCTCGCCAGTGGACGAGGTTCGAGTCCTCGGGGCGGGCATCTCACAGTGGGATTATTTTTCACACAACTTCACATACTCATCCACGCACGCACACACACACACACACACACACACACACACACACATGCAAACACACACACACACAAACACACTACTTCAAACTCTCAACTTCAAACATAACATCCAACTTCAAACATTCAACTTCACACTCTACTGACACCTGAAATTCACTGCGAGAACTACTCTCAACCACAACAACAACATACACATCAACAACTCACCTCAATCAGCAAACAATTGTATAAACACAAAAAAACATACTTGTAAATAACAACAATACAAAAAACATACAAAAAAAGAAACATATCCATGTCGGAAAGACCCACAGAGGTCGATAGACATTCAAATATGTGATATATTATTGAGCAGAAATTCGGGTTTTGTCAACTCCTAAACAGGCTTCAGTACGTTTGACAGTTCACTGATGGCGCTGTAGGCAATTTTCAACTTTAAAGTCGTATAAATTAAGAACTGTCGAACTTTTGTTCTCTTAAATGTGGCTAAGTGACGTAGAAAACTACTACATTTTAATAATTCTCTCATAACTCTCACAACTTATGATTTTTTTTAATTTTTAAGTAAATTGAGCAGAAAGCACCTTGGCATATCACGCCAGCGAACGAGGTTCGAGTCCTCGGCGCGGGCATCTCACAGTGTGATTATTTTTCACAGAACAACTTCACACACTCACACACACACACACACACATACAATAGTACACACACACACACAATAGTACACACACACACACACACACACAATAGTACACACACACACACAATAACACACACACACACAATAGTACACACACACACACACACACACACACACACACACACACTAGTACACACTCACACACACAATAGTACACACACACACAATAATAATAATAATACACACACACATGCAAACATATACACACATAAATACACTACTTCAAACTCTCAACTTCAAACACAACATCCAACTTCAAACATTCAACTTCACACTTACTGACACATGAAATTCACTGCGAGAACTACTCTCAACCACAACAACAACATACACATCAACAACTCACCTCAACTAACAAACAATTGTATAAACACAAAAAACATACTTGTAAATAACAACAATACAAAAAACATACAAAAAAAAGAAACATATCCATGTCGGAAAGACCCACAGAGGTCGATAGACATTAAAATATGTGATATATTCTTGAGCAGAAATTCGGGTTTTGTCAACTCCTAAATGGCCCTGTCTAATCAATCAAATCTTAGTTCTCGACAATAGACAAATGATTGTACTTTAGACAATTTTAATAATACATTATTGCCATCAAAACCACGAAAGACCAATGAGATTAAGTGGACGTTATCGCATCTTTGTTTTGCGTTTTACCCCACTCTGTTGTTGATTCTATTTTTCTTTTTTTTTCTTTCTTTCTTGGTTTTATTCTTTCAACTGGCATTGTGTCCGATAATTGCCTTGATGTTTATTGGATGCCATTTGCCGTCTTGCAGCTAACAGCCCCGAGCCGCGCGAGTGCCCCTTCATGGGCAAATTCAACGTGAACAACATTGTGCGCAACGAGCGCCCTCAGCGTTCGCTGAAAATTGCGCACCGCCAGCAGCAGCAGCGCGTCTACTATCAGGACGACGGCGACGACGATGAGGATGAGGAGGAGCAGCTGCGCCGCTTGGAGGCGGCGATGCGCTTCGACGTGTCCGCGCGGCGCATCAAGCGCGTGAATAAGCGCGAGCAGCCGCCCGATGCTGGCGACTGCGACAATCCGAGTTTCTCGCAGCTCATCATCGGATGCAATTCCGCCGATGCGATGGAATTTCGAACGGACTGTGTATCGACCGATTATATATCGAGTAAGTTTTGCCGCGCACAACTTTCGCAAATATCCGGCCGCCATTTATCATCATCACTCCCATCGCTGCATCCTCAAGACTTCCGCTTCTTGTAGATGCAAAATATATCGTTTAAAATGTATATTCGGCTTATAGAAGTGCGGGATAGGGAGAAGGAGAGGGCGATTGTGTTCAAAGTTTGCCTAGTAAGGAGTTTGTTGGTTTAGCGGGTGACTGATAGTTTTAATTAATGTTTGTCTCCTCCTTGAGGAGGATAATGAATTCCGCGAGGATTTGACATAATTTACGTCGGTATGGGAAAGTTGCGTAACCTATTTTCGAAAACGTTGAACACACCAGGTAGAAGTAGTCTTCTTTTATACGCGTTAGAATTTCATTTTACCTTCAAAGATTCGAAATTTGTTTTCTTAGCAATAATTCTCTTCGTTCTTTCGTAGGGTCACATAATTCTTTGCAAGAAATCTATTTTGGAAGTTATATTAAACGGAGAACGGTCACTGGCCCATTTTCTTCATCATCGACCACCATTTTGTTTGTCACCCACTCTATCAAAGATTGGTCGACCACCATTTGCTTTCCCGACAACTCCTTCTGTGTTTGATGGTCTTTTTGATTGCCTCTGTAATTATTCGACCGCTATTTTTCCCACAAGTCACTCTGTGATTCGTCGAGCCCACTTCCCATTCAAAATTTATAAAAAGTTTAAGAAATTTATTGACATTTAGCTAATAAGAAAACAAAATTAATTTAACCAATCATGTTAAATTATTTTGTTTCCAAAAATAATCTTTGTAAAAGCCAGCTAGGATAGTGGCAAAGCCCCTAAAATAGTTTAATAATGCCCTCGTGTCGTAAGGAGTATCCCTAGCGTGTGTACTAGCTATCGCTTCCACCGACGCTCTGCATTTTCTTCTTTACCTCCTATCTTCTCGTATAAGTATGACTCTGTCTGTTTTAATAGCGTATTCGTGTCACGGCCGATGGGTTGAAAACGGCACAAGTTATCTAATAACGACGCCGCTCAGCCGGGCGTCGCACGGCGCCCGCACCTACTGCTTCATCTACAAGGAGGTGCGCGGCAGCGACGTGGTGATGTTCTCCACGTCGAACGACAATTGCGATCGACGTGTGCGGCCCGGCGTCACCGGCGAGCTGGTCTTTAACGTTTCCACTATAGGTGAGTTGGCTCTCTCTTATCGTCGGCGTGAAATACGCGCGCTAAAAAAACCCACCCACGTCCATACACATTCACATACACATTCACATACACATTCACATTCACATACACATTCACATACACATTTACATTCACATACACATTCACATACACATTCACATACACATTCACATACACATACACATTCACATACACATTCACATACACATTCACATACACATACATATTCACATACACATTCACATACACATTCACATACACATTCACATTCACATTCACATACACATACACATACACATACACATACACATTCACATTCACATTCACATACACATTCACATTCACATTCACATACACATTCACATACACATACACATTCACATACACATTCACATACACATTCATATACACATGCACACAAACACTCACAAACACACACTCACAAACACACACACACACACACAAACGCGCGCGCGCGCGCGCTCACACGCTCACACTCACTCACACATACTCACACACACACACACACACACACACAAACTCATATACGCATACGTGCTAATGGATATTGTGCGCATTTTCTAGGTAAATGTCTGGAAGCGCGCTCGCATAGCAATAAGTCGACATTCAGCATCCTGCTCCTCCTGCTGCCAGCATCGCTACTAATCCTGTATACATCAAGCCCGACTCGATGGTATGACAGCATCCAGAGATGATCATAATCTCGCCATCTGCAAGGACGACGACGTCCGCAACGTGACGTCGCCGACGCTGGAGGGGAACCCGTTACATAACAAAATAGAAACGAAGCAATCAGGTTGTACTTGTTATTACTTTATGATAATATAATATATATATGTAATATTGAGAAGAAGAAAAAAACCACAAACACAAATTTTACGTACTAAGAGCATTATTGAACAAGATAAGCATGATGAGATAAGCGGTGATTAATTAGTTAATATATTATCAGTACACATATTTTATTACACTACAGAGGCATAAGGTAACGAAAACGTGAGAGAAACATTGCGGAAATGCTAGAAAAGCAAAACAAATGTGGCGGAGGCGCCGGTGAGAGAGAGGGAAAGAGAGACATTGTATTTTATAAAAAATTGATTGGAAAACGGAAAAACGGCGAGCTGACCGTATATCTCTCTCTCGGAAATGTCGTTAAGTCAGAAATCTGTGATTAACCCTTTGATAATCTTAATTATCCACTGCATGAGTACTTAATACACTTTCAGAATATATA
>JAODAC010039435.1:0-12232 GCA_027575185.1 Mimaenictus wilsoni | reverse complement strand
ATTATATTTTAAAATTGATTTTTGTAATATTTGAGCTAAAAGTAAAGAAATAAATCTTGGATTTAAAACTAAAATTTTAACTTCAAGACGGAAGAGAAAAAAGGACATGAAGCTACTAAATTGAAAATGTGTCGTGGCAGGATGTCGTAATAACACAACTGGAACTTATGGTACGCTTCGAACTAGCTACAATTGAAGCAAAACTGCAAACTGCAATTGCATTGACAACAATGTTACCGGTTCACGCTTGCGAAAATCAAGATAAATACATAGCCGTACCAAAACAAACAATCAATACATGTCAAACAGATATTATTGCGAAATACACTGATATTTACGCTTTCATAATAAATTGTATATAAACATGCTCAATTAATTATTTGTTGCAACCTATTCTATTTTGTTGCAGTTTTTTTGGCTTTATGAGCCTGACAACTTGATTGATTACTGCAGCATTTTCGCTAACATTTTCAAAAGGTGTTTACTTTTGTAAACAAACTGACAAACACACATTTATTAGTTCATAAAACTCGTGACAGAGTCAAATAAATGTATTAATTCCATTTTATCGGTTTCATTACGTTCGATTTCAATTGTTTTATCTTCGTTTTTGATAGCCCAAGTTAGAATTGAAAACAAGAAAAACGTTCTGCATACTCGTTCGTTTAGCACATGTACTCGTATGCATATTTAAGAAATGATTAGCCAGCCAAAGTGAATTTCGAATGCAAATTGCATGTGCCACGTCTATACTTCCTAATGCGTGCATATACGTGCGCATTTTCGATTCATTCCACATTCGGCGCGCACAAAGCAGATTTGCTTTTATGCGATTTAGCGACGTGCGGGCGTTGCGCTGATATAATTGAACCTCGAAGGCGGCGCGGCGGAGGCAGTGGCGGCGACGGCGGTTGCGTTGGCGTCACTCCCAGGATTGCATTACGTCAACACGGTTTCAGACGTTGCGTTTCCCCTGTCGTAGTCGCATCCTGCGTTTGACTTTCGTTCCGAAGTTGCGCAATACCCACAGCCAAGCCGCCTTCCGCTGCATATTAGTACCTTTCTTGCCAGCGCTTGACACTGTAATATAATTAATACTGATGCGAATTAGCTGTGAACATTTTCGTTTTCGCGCATAGTTACAGACCCAGTCAGGTGCAATTAGAATACATTTTAAAGTTGATTAATAGAATGTTCTCTGGTTTCTGGTATGCTTTATTACTAAAATACTACATTAATTAATAAGATTCATGTTTAATGTCAAATAAATTATTCTTCAAATCTGTCATTTATGCGGTATATTGATAAAGTTCCAAATTATTTAACTATAGGTTCCAAACATAATATAATTACTAAGAAATTATGCCTAGAGTATGTCAAATATTCTTATATTTCATTGTGTTGTTTGATCTTAAACAAAATGGAAATATGGTGGTAATAGAATTAAAAGCCCACCTGGGCAGCCTAGTGGTAGCGTCTTGGCGAACCACGTAGGAGGACGGGGTTCAATTCCCCGAGGTGGGCAATCCACCGGGTGAATATTATTCACCTACAACTTACCACAAACAATTACAACACTACACATTCAACAGTCAACAACATTCAAACCTCAACATTCAACTATCTACACTCAACATTCAACCAACACCCAACAACTACACAACAAAAACAAAATACAAATTGTAAACACACAAATATTTGTACAAACACGGCGGAAAAACCTCAGAGTTGATAGCCTATAAAATATATACATTATTTTTTATTAGAATTAAAATCAATTAATAATAGATCACAACTGGAATATATCAAGATCGATGCAGCCACCTGCATTTTTTAAGCATTACAAATCTGAAACTCGAATGGCGTCGCGTCGTTCGTAAAACAGTTTTTAGGTAATAAATCAATTTGATGCAAATTTTAATTCGAATACATTCGATTCAATATTTAGCACTTTCCCATGTATTTCCTCATTTAAAAATTGTGTAAACCTATTTTTTTCAATCGGCCATTGATTATATTGTACATTAGATGTAAATATATAAATAATCATGATTCTGGACTTTTAAACGATGCGAGTACAATCAGCAAAATCATTTCAAAATTTAAATATCCTTCGCAATTTATTGTATTTTGAAACGATTGTGTTTCACCGTGGCGCAGGTAATTAATATTTGCGCCATAACGTCCTTGATTGCGGCAGCAAAATATACGCATTGCCGCGCGCGCACCAATGATTGCCATCTCGATATTGGTTTGCTGGTGGCGCACTGATAGAATTTTGTACAATTGTTATGTCCCGATATGCGCACGAAAGAGAGCGCAACAAGATATACAATTACACGCGCCTAAAGCTAATTAAAAATAATTTGCGATTTCATTACACTCGTATAAAAGGGACGAAGTTATACAACATGTACGCACGTCCTGTTTACAGGGTGTTGTTGCCTAATTCCGTCTCACTTAATTAATCGTACACGACTAGTGCATAAACTCGCAACATTCGGTATTCGATTGTATTAAAAACACAATAATTTATTATTAAACGCTATCTGAAGTGGAAAATTGAATTTTCCACTGTGCACCGCATGCTGTGTGCAAATTCATTCATTCGTTGAGTTGTGTATTTTTCCTTATTTTCGGGGGTGCTGAACGAGACCGTTGAATAATATCGCCCACCACAGGAAGGTTATTGTTAAATATCGCAATTGTGGAAGAAGCGGGAGGGTAGAAACAAAAGAAATGGGGGATGGTGCTTTTTTTTTTGTTTACCATCACCACCATCGATGAAAAAATGTTGTTTATTGTTATGCCCATTGCCGAAGGGCATTTCAATGATTATGAATTATGATTGAAATGCATATTTTTACATGGTACATAATAGATTTCAATGAGTGTTAGAGAAAATATCAATCAGGGAAAGTTACAGGGAATCAAACTGCCGTTTAATCGTAAAATTAAAGGTAATTTTTGTGTTTGCAGACAACTATTGTGTTGATTGATGATTGTAAAATAATTAATTAAAAATAATTAACATAGAGTATATAGTTTATAAGTATTATACGAATAGATGAAATAAAATAGTAATAAGTTGCTAGGGAAACACATTCAGCTCCTGGCGGAAGTTATAAGCTGATTTAGGAGACTCTGAGAGCATTGTTTTGTAATCCTGGGAAGTCTACTTCCGATTTGAGCGTAATACGAATTTATTTCATGGTATAAGATGAAATGCTGAAAATTGTTAAAACATTTCTATAATACATTTTATAGTACTTGCTCAGAAACTTTTTAAAATACCACTATCATCTTTAGGACAACCTCAATCAAAGCTCAGCCATCAAAACAAAAAACTTGTGAGAGGATTATTAGAAAAAGTATAAGGTTTCAAAAAAAGGTCAAGTTTGTGTAGTTATATTTCTAAAATGTCGGTGTTTCAGATGGCTAGAGTTCTAATGTTCTGCGTTACTAATTTGTTATGTTTCAAAACAAAGTGTCCAAAACAGTAAAACGTCAAGGTATATTTAACCACCCCCTTGAAATATATCTTTCGGGACGCTACCGTACAAACACGCATGACCCTCAAAGTATCAAACATAGCCAACAACTATCTGCCGCTTCACGTATATCCCCCTTGGCCGCATTCGCACACATATCACACATCACCCGTTCACCAACATCATCTCCGAGTTCCATCCAGCACACACCTCGCACACGTAACGAGGAGCACGGGCGTAATTTCGTGCGGCAAATGCGAAGGAAACGCTTATGATTCCATTTGGGTAGGACCACCCGCTGCGCTGGATGGGGAATGGTCTGGAAAGTGTGGCCCACCTCCGAGGTTGTCGCGTCGTCCGACAGGGGCGGCAGGGTAGGCGGCGGTAGAGGTAGCTGCCGGAACACCCCCAGTACGGCGATACGCTGTGTAATGGGCGAGGCACACATTACGGTGGGCATATAATCGCGAAACTTGTACCGGAACCGGACAAAAGCAGTCCAAGTGCTGTTCAAACAAATTTACTAAATAAACATCCCGCTCGCGCAGCGCGCCAGAGAGTTTGCCTGCCACCACTCGAAATTCCATCTGCACCACCACCCAGCTACCAGCCACCACCTTGATGTCGCCATCGTCTACCCTCAGACAGCGGTGTATGTAAACAGAAACAGCTCGCGGGACTGGTGGGGTCCACCACTGTCACCGTCGCGTCGACCGTTCAGGCTTTTTATCAACGCGCAACAAATGACATCACATTGTTTGATCTGTGTGCAGATGCGAAATTTAATAGAATTAAATTGTGAGCTCTTGTATAATGTTGTATATTTTGTTTTGATCATGATGTTGGTAAATATTTACCACAACAGAAAAAAAATTACAGATACCTGTCAAGGAATGTTCTTTTCCATCAATATTGACCATTGTTTATTCTATTTCCTTCAAAACTATATTTCTCTATTTATTATTATAAATTCGTCATCCTACTACTCTCAGAAGTAGGATGGTTTGTACTGTTGCTTCCTCATCCTCTCTTGCGAAACTTGAGATGTTTATGCCTAAATATCGGCTTTCGTTCACTTGTTGGATGATTCGTTCATCGACTTCCAATTTGCACCTTATTGTGTGTAGAGCTATGACCATGCATTTGGTGTTATCTGTTACTAGCGTTTTGCTGGCAATATTAAATGGGTGAATGATTCGTTGAAGATTATCTTCGCGGACTAACATTAACACGGCATTATCCGCATATCATACGACCTTCAATTCTTTCTTCCTCATTTTATATCCTCTGTTCTCACGGACTCTCCTGATTATTTGTTCCATTGTGAGTTTAAATAACTACAATAACAGAAAAGGAAACCTAACTTAACAATGAGCAGAATACTGCAGAAAATAAGGTCTTCTGGGCATACAAACGAACTAAAAAGTAATTTTCTCAGCAAAAGAAGGAATACAAGGCAGCAGTGAGGCGTTATCCACTCAACTGAATGTTTCTTTCCATCTATATCAAACAATAATTGTTTTTATAATTGGCTTGTTCGATAGATCAATGCGTACCAGCGTGCTTTACAAATTTACCCGCAACGGAAAGGAAACACGCTTCGTATGTCCGGTGTAAAGGAACACGACAGCACTGGAAGAAAGAGGCAATGCTCTGGAAAGCAGAAAACGAACAAAGTCAAAAGAAACCCGACGATTTTCTGGCGTGGCGCAAAGCCGGAGTGTGTATATTTGAGGCAACTATTTTCAATGATTTGCTTCTGTTTTTTTCACCAAGCTTAAACGCATAATCTTTTTTGGAATTAAAGCTTTTTTTTCAAAATCAGTTACGTATAAATATGAAAAATGAAATCCTTTAAATTCAAATTGTTAATATTAAATATTTAATTTGAGAGTAAATAATAACATATTCTGGTAAAAGATCATAAATTGGGATTTTACTTTACGTAGAGAACCTGCATGTTGTGCATGTTGCGTGTACTTTATGGTCAGTAACGTGGTCGCAGTTGCGTGTGAACAAAGTTAACGAATTATAATACGTCGCCGGTACGGTGTGGTGGCGATGGCACGAAACCGCCGCATACAAACAGGGACTAAACTTCAACATTAAACGATTAGAGGCTTCCGAGATGAAAGCCCGAGATGAAATATTTACTATTAACGCATGATGAATTTATACCACCGCAAACATACCCCTACTCACAGCCCAACGTATACAAACACACACACACACACACACACACACCACAGCTGCAAAAAGGCGTGCGAAGCCAATATTTCAAATTAACAACTTGATTTTTCAAGCTTGGAAAATTTATGTTTCGTGCGTTTCCTTTTATTTCAGCAATGTATAACAGGAAAGAATGTCTAATAATCGCAGTCGCAATAAATTAGAAAATTAATCAGGTCACAAGGGGTCGACCCTCCCTGCACCCTACACTCACCATCCTTCCAGTCCTTCCAGAGGTGGTACGTAATGCAAATTGCCAAGAATAGGACAATTCTTCCGGGCACGCGTTGGCGGCGGTGCTGATAGGAACGCGGTCAAGATTTCCGTGCTTTGCTGCAAGCCAATTTCATGGAAGACGGCAGCGCCGCTCCACCACCGTATTAGGGAATTCAAATCACGCGCCAATAAATCAACAAACAAAACAGTGTCCCGCTGCCGTCGCCATCACCATCGCCGCTGGGGAACCACGTCGAAAAAGGCGGACTTATTTTATGGCTTTGGCAAACAAACGCGCCCAGGGTTTAATAATATGACATCACACACTATGGCGACGACGTCCTGGGTCAGATCGTTTTTGAGAGCAAAATGACATGGTGGCGACGCCGCCGCCGGTTAAGATTTGGGTACTGAACACCACTATCCCGACTTGCTATCCGTGCCCGAGAACGCGCAGTACTTAAGGGTGTCACATAACCTTCACACCACACATTCCCTAGCTATCTATACGCTCAAAAATTCAACAACCCTTGCATATTTTATTTACGTATCAACTACGCGAAAACCTTTAAGGCTCCTTCTCGGTTTTATGGCAATGTGGTTAGAGGGATCGAATTCAATTAATAAATCTAGAATTTTGTCCTTCGTTGCCAGTAAATTTATGACTACGATTGTTATATTCCCAGCCAGAGCGGCAACTACGGCGTCGATATAGCTGGCGCGGCAGTTGCTGAATTAATTTTACGTTCTGGTTTTATGTCCTTTTTGCGCTGGCACGAATTATTGATAGATTATGTTAATGCTATGCGGGGCGAGAAACGCAAGATACGCCCCGCTGCCTATTCGAGGTATGATTGCTACCCGGATGCAATCTTCACGTGTGGCGAATTTACTTTATATTTGTTTTTGCACTTAGGTGCCCGGCCGAATCGTGCCAAACCAGACCCGTAACGGCTACCGGTAAATTGACTCAGCAAACGTGACGCACACACATGGTTGTGGTTCAAAGTCGGCGATTGGACGCACCTTGTTATCTTTAGTGTCGATATGTGAAAGGATTGATCGGGTACACCACTCTTTCCCCGGGGTTATTGATGTTCATTAAGTCAACACAAATTGGTAACGCAACCTTCGCTAGAAGCTTAGTTAAATATATGAAAGCTTCAAATTTAATTTACTACTATGCCACCGGGTTAATTATATAATCTGTGAAGCTGTCAATGTGAGGGGTTTTTGCAAAAATTAGTAATTGAGATAGGCTTTTATTTTGTATTGTGTTGTTGGTGATTTTTGTTGTTGTGATGACGTTATGTAATTAATTCTCACTTATAGGTGCCAACCGCGGGAAATCGAACTCGTCCGATTAAGTGATAGGCCGTAGTGCAACCCACTATGCTGTCCCGGTGGACTATTTCCGTATATACAAAAACAACATTACATATTTTACTCGTCACACACACACAATTATATACGCACATACAATCTGCAATTCTACCCACTCTTCTCAACATATGTAAACATACGCACTCAGTCACATACGCGCACTTACACAGATACACACAATTTTACACATAATTTTACACACATTTTATTCTATAATTATTATAAAATGTACGCAAAATATCTTTTTCAATGATTTCTTTCCAAATCGTATTGCCAAAATTAAATCTCCAAAAACATTTTTTGCTGACAATGAAAGTTGATTGAATGCAAAAAGAAATAATAATTTCAAAACCAAAACTGTTTTACTTTTTAAAAGTAAAGTACACAAATTAAGTAATAAGATAATGAAGAGTTAAATCTAAACGAAACTTTTCGCCCGTCTAATCAAGACTTTTTTTATTCAGTATGCGTGCATGGATAAGCACCATTTCAGCAATCTCCTCGCGCAGAAATACGCGCTTAAACCCCGACGACTATTTAAAACTCGGGACATTTCAACATTAAACAAATAATTAAGACAAACGCTCGCGAGGGCTATGTGCCATGTACTAAGACTTCGCGCGCCAAAACAATGCGTTCTGGTGTGACATTCAGCGGGCGCATCTCCCGCTCCATGCAGAAGAACACTTCCATTCAGAACTTATATTTAAATTTACTGGGTGGCGGTATATTGGGGTAGGTATTATAAAAGCCGTCGTCCTTTGTATAGCGGCCGCCGAAAATCTCTCCGGCTGCCGGCGTTGCGTCGTCGTCGAGTTGCGACGAGTTGTCCTCGAAATCGCGCGGACTAAGTGTCCCCTTTGTTCTTGCATTATCCGAGTCTTCGCGCAGATCTCTCTCGCAACACTATCATCGCAAGGGTTTCGAGAGGGGTGACGGCAGGCAACAGCCGAGGAAGTAGCACGGCCGGCCGAGCTTACTGTGTCGAACCATCTTCCCCGGTAATACCTCCCCGAGCACACCCAAATCCACGCGTCGCCCGGCGCCTCCGCCACTATTACGTGCGCAGCAAAGCCGGCTGCGTTTTGTTATAATAAAATTGGAGTCCGCATAAAGCGTCAACTTAATTACTTTTCTTTCTTTGCCCTCGCGTCTTTCATTCATTTGAGCTGGCTATGCACGAACGCACGAACGCTATGGGTGCTGCGCGAGGCAATTAACATAATAATTAACAAATTTAAATTCAAATTAAAGTTTTTACAACTTAATTGTAGATGTATATAAGTAGATCTTATTTCAAGGTTGTAAATAACTGTGTAAATAAAAGGTGTAATTTGTAGAAGACGATGGCCATTTCAAGATAGCTACGATGATTTCAATTTTATTTTAATCAAATTATTTTTTCTATAGCCATGCAAAGCAGTAAAGTATGATTTTATTACCCGCATAATCTGAGTAAAACGACATTTTCGCAAAAACGACCTTTCAATGATCAAATAAAGTAAATTTCGTTGCTTTATAGAAAAGTTCAACTCCGAATTTTCTGATTGCGACATTCGATTATGGTGGTATGTAAATATACCCCCGTGCCACCACTTCGCAGACAGTATCAAAGCAATTTTCAATTCGTTTTATTAATACTTGCAAATACTGGCCCTTTTTTGATAAACATCTTTTATAATGAAATGGAACAAAACAAGAAAATCCTTTAATACAATTTATTTATTTTTAATATATACTGTATATAATCTGCGCCCCCAAAAGTGAGCAGAATTTAGGCGACGCCAGCTCAGAAATCATCAATCCGAGTTTAACTTGTCTTTTTTCTAAATGTGTCTAAATTGTCTGATTGTGAGTCACGAAGCGTTGCACTGCGCAATCCGGAATATCATGCAATATTATTTCTCTTTAATATCTGGATTAATGGACTCATTCTCTACTATAGTGTTTGTTTCTCAATCACGATTTACCAGCTTTCAGGGTCTGCTCATAGTGCTAGATGACAATGATAATAACGTCTATTAATACTGAATTTTAATTATATTACGAAATTTAAAAGTATAATTTTTTAATCCGCAAAACTGGCAACTTATCAGAAAGAAATCAAATTATGTCCAAAATATAGTAACTTCTAGTCTTTGAATATGTTTCTAATCTATGAATATTGTTGAGTTGGTTGCCTAAGGTAGCCACTATGCTTAAGACGTTGGTGATGCGCTCAGCAGCAAAGAGGGAGGGGGCGCTGCGCCACGATAAAAACGTGGTTCGTGCCCGATTCGGCCTATTTCTCCTCTGGTGAGTTGTCGTGTTAACTTGTCATTTTCTCTTGTATTTGTGTGTTCATTGTGCCGTTTGAATAAAGTCGTTGTGCTTTGTACTTCGTGTATTTTTGAACTGTGACGTCTGAGGTGAGCTTTGAGCAAAACTTGTGTCGCGATAACTCAAGGAACTTAGCAGAAGATCCAGTTAAGTCTGGTCCCGCGCTATCAACGGGAAATAAATTAATGTTTCAAAAAACCGCGACTACCGCGTAACAAATATATTGAATCGTGTGGTATAAAGCACACCCGTTTTATCCTTCCATCTTGTGATGCAATTAATAATATTCATTATTAGTTTTATTATTATAATAGTTATATTATATTATATACTGTATTACACAACTATTAATGCTAAACTGAAGATTCTGTAGAATTAATTCTATTTGTAAAATGAGCTTCCACTGTTTTTAATAATACTAAAATTTATCCTATCTAATCCAGGTTGAACATATATTCCTCACAAACTAATTAAAGATTTATTTGCGCGCTTACTTGAAGAAGTTACGACTCGCTTGAGAACTAATTAACTATATTTACATATAACGTAGTATGCAAGCGAGTGTGGATTATGTATCGACCGCAAAACTGCCATGTGCATATGTAATATACGTTGCAACACTTTAAACTTCATTAATCTATTTGGCACGGATAAAATTCAAGCCTTCATGAGGTACATAAACACGAACACATACATGAACTTTTCTCCGAAGTAGAATAACGTGCGAGTATGAATATAGATGTGCTCCACGAGTGACGCAAACTTTCGCCTTTGGACAATCCCAGCCCGATCCACAGCGGGCCAAATGGAAACTAAAAACAATGTGCCATAGCAGGAATGTGGTGTGAACCAGGCGATGACAATTGTCGTCGTTGTTCTATTCATTTCGTCGGAATATTTTACCTACGAGATAATTAGCACACGAGTTTATTTTCTACATGTGTGAATTAAATTATATTAAATTAGTTTATAAATATTATATTTACGCCTATCTAATTCAAAATTGTGTTATTAACTTCGGGCATTTTATTAACGTCCAATGTGGATTGTATTTCATTGATCGTTTTGATGTGTTAACTTCTTATAGGAGGGTAATCCACTTCGTTACGTAACGGTATATAACGTAACGGCGCAAATTGTCTTCCTTCCCTCTCTCTCTCTCACGTATACTGCAATGATAGGTGACAATGAGAGGACCGCTCTTGCCATTTTCTTATAGTGTTTAGAGTACGATAGACATATATTGTTGACAGTGAGTTATGAACCTCTGAACTCGTCACATTTTTGATATCCGAGTTTACTTTCACAACGTGCTGTTAAAAATTATCTTGTTTATATTAACATACACATAATAAAATATATTCCTGAAAAAATATTTAAGCACCTTGCAAATTCTAATGATATTAAATTCGAAAGATATTTTTAAATATATTGTCACAATCGAGGATTTTGAATAGGGGTTAACTCACTTGCCGTAGCTTGTGTGACAACCGGGCAGAAAGGCAAGGTAGAGCAATAGAAAATATTTCTAGGTGCAAAATATAAGTATTTATTTAAAGACTCAGCAAAAGTGTCTGGACATCTCGGCTAGAGTGTTACACATTCAACAAGAGAAGAACTGGCGGCAGCTTGGTACGAACTAGCTGTTTCAGTCGGCTGAACGCCTTTTTATAGGGCATTTTTGTTTATGTTTGCACAATTCTAATAAACTAACTCTGCTTAGCCAGAGCCTAATCTTCCTTCTTTGTCATATTGCAATATTGTAGTCCTTTGCCATATAAAAGTAACGTATAAAAATGCATAGAGATAATTGATTCGCAAGGCGCGGTCGCACTCTATAGCTGAACGCAAAAATGCTTAAAAGTCCAGCCAAGTGGCGCAGTGGTATGGTCGATATCCACTGATCATGAGGTCCCGGGTTCGATTCTCGGTGGAGATGTATATTAAAGTGAGTTCTTCTTCTTATCAATAGTGTTAGCCTCTAACATTGAAAAAGAATTGAATAGAGCTAGTGACCATAGCAGTCGATGCTCGGTAAAATCAAACAACAACAAAAAACAGCAGATAATGAATGAGCGAAGTGCTGCCCCTCAGTAGTCACGTCTTTGCAGTGGACGAGGCAGCATCGCGACATTGTGAATATGATTCACATATTTGCGACAATATAATTTTTACACCGATCCCACTCATTCCTTCGTTTGTTTACGGAAATCTTAATGTTCAATGAAATTGCACACTACCAATAGGAATCAGACCTTTAATATTGGATGAGAAGTAAGACGGGGAAAGTAATAAACTTGGAAAGTTGGACTGGAAGAAGTGTAAGTAATCTTATGAAGTTAATTATATGCATTTTGGTTTCACCCATATAAACGCAACTATTCGAATTGACGCTGGCAAACATGTCTAACAAAAGAAAATGTAACTTATTGATCGTAGCCTTTGTCTCAATATTTTCTAATTGTAGGTTGTAAATTTAAATAAATTATAATCCACAAAAATATGTTTTTAACCCACCTGGGCAGCCTAGTGGTAAAGCATCTGCTTACCACGTAGAAGGACGGGGTTCGAGTCCCCGGGGTGGGCACCCCACT